>SJYC01074407.1:0-10992 GCA_006408675.1 Madoqua kirkii
TACTTTGAGGGTCAAAATAGTTTTATATTGCTCAAAACAACTAAGAAATAAGGATAATTGAACGTACAAAAAAGGGTGTTAAATTCTCAGAGTAAAATAATTTCAAATGAATAATCATTAAATCTTACTTAAAACTGAGTTCCTTATATGAATTACTATGCGAATTTTTAATTTAGTCTATCAATTCTAGAATTACTAACATATATCTTAATTAGATGCTATCCTTGAAGTCTTTTCCCTGTACATAGAAAACTGCAAACTTAGTGGGACCTAAATTTGAATGTTAATGAAAGTGCCAATCCTTAAAAGCCTTCCACTTAGATCACATGTCTCCCTAAACACAGAGCCAGCCATTATGCCCACTGAACATGCGGAAGGAGCATCACTGGCTGAGAATACGGAAAGGTCCCTCCGTTCACTGGAGGGGATGCTATTGATGAAGAGCCCCGTCTGAAGAGGTACAGCTATCCAATTTCCATGGTTTAATACCAGGAATTATTTTTTAGGGAAGCACACCTTTCTGGCTCTCCAGAGATCAAACTTGAAATGTGATTAATAAGATAATGCTTTCTTTGTTTTAAAATAGACTATAAAGTTTAGCACTGAAGTCAGAACTGTAACTGATTAGCAGTATGTAAATACAAACACAAATTGCTTCTTAAAGCTAAAAGAATAAAAAAAGTATTCCAGAAAAATGGTAAGTAAATTACTACATGGAGATAAGAGGAAGAAGTAAACATACATCTGTTAGTGGATCGTCCGCATCAAGGTTGGCAGCAGGAATCTGGTCCAATCGAGGCTTCTTTGACACTGAAGAGGAGGTTGTATGTTCTGGGAGAAAACAAACATTAGTTTACTCACTGAATCAAATCCTGCATTTCTTGTAACATTTTAGGGACTTGTGGGCACAAAGAGCTTAGGTCTTAAATATGACAGTAGGGATTACAACAGTGGCAGGCAAATAAGTCCTTGACAAATATTTGCTGAATGAGTTAACAAAAGTATTGATTTTATTATGGGAACTGTAGCCACAGGAAATTTAGGATATAGTTTACACATCCTAGAAATAAAAATGGAAGAATTTCATAGACAGAAACCATGGGGCTTTAAAAAGTCTGGCTGCTGTAAATAGTCAAAAACTCCTTAATCTGAATTGAAATAACAGTTGATAGCTATCCCCTAGCTCTTTTTAAAACAGAGGCATAAGAAGATGAAATTGGTATCAATTCATTATCATCTCTAATCCAGTCCAATCTACTCCAATCAATCCAATCCAATCTTTCAAGAAACTGCTATAGCTCTCACCCTACATTTAAAAGCAAACCAACAAAAATAATGATCCATTCCTATTACCACATGAAAGCAAAACTGTCAACATAACATTATGAGAGAGATGTCTAAGGTAGTATTGGTACCTCGAGTTGGTCGATCTCTGTTTTTTTCTCTTGCTGCAGCTCTTTCTCTCTCCTCCAACTCTCTCCTGAAATCACGGTTTCGAACCTCTTCAGGGGCATCCTGAGTGGTCTGTCTAAAGTAGAAACAAGACAAGGCAAAGTTACTTCTAAAAAACACACAGCTGTAGTAATGGAAGACAATTCAAGAAACACAACTTCATCCTGAGTCCCTAAAGCAGAAAACTCCACCAAGGGGAATCAACAAAATCATTAGTCTAATCCGAAAGTTACTAAGAGGCATCCTGTGATGTCCAAAACCTCAAACTAAATCAGTATACTTTTAAGAACCTCAAACTAAATCAACAAACTTTAAGAACCTCAAACTAAATCAACAAACTTTAAGAACCTCAAACTAAATCAACATACTTTCCCACAGTAAGGCAGCAGGTTGATCTAAACGCCTTTACTTTTTGTTAGTATGCTAACTCAGGGCTTGTTACAGCAACACTTTTAATCTCATACTGGTTAGTATTGATAGTGCTTGCTCCTCCTGACAATGTATTACTAGTCATTGTTCAATCTACATATAGAAATTCCTGGTTAACTGGAATTTCTGCTTAAGGAATATCTGGTAGCACTTTAAAATCATGGAGCATAATTTGGGTGTCTGAAACACTACTACATTCTACTCCTATGAAAACAGAACTTAAGTGATAACCCCAACACGCTATCTCATGACCACATCATTTAACAGATTTGGTCTTGCTTGTGAAACAAAAAATAAAAGGCTTCATTACCTATATTTTATCTTTGTATGAGAGGGTAGGTCTCTGCTTGAATACTGCTTTGAGAGTTGGCTCAAATCACCCTCACCTTTTCCTCTTCCACCTCTTGCAGGTTCAAAAGTTGGCCGAGCTGCTGTGGTCATCTTTTATGCTTTGAAGAAAAACAGTGCCAAGTTATTTTCAATATGACAAACTCTCATTTTGAAAAGCATTAATCTATAGCCATCCTTGTGAAATAATTTCCCTAGCTCATTCCCTCAAACATCTGTGACTCCTGGCAAGCCACCAAATTTAAGTTTCTGTCATCTGTGAAATGGGGATATTCCTCAAAAGGTTATTAAACCAGGAGACTTGACATATCAAAAACCTTATAAAATACAGTACAGCTATGTCTGAGTTTTAAACATCTCCACTCAACCTCATGCCACCAGACTCCTTACTCCCATTTCATCTAAACCTCACACAGCAGAACAGGCTAACAACTGCAAAAGCAAAGACATCTTAAAAAAAGAAAAATCACCGACAAAGTTACTGAGTGTTCTAGTAAAAAGCGTGCTAAACTTCAGTGACATTTACATAGGCAAATATCTCCAACAATCTTTTGTTGATCAAATTTCCTCCAGTAGCAGCCAACATAATATAAATCAGATCTTTTCCAAGTTACGATTTAAGAAATGCTGGAAACACAAGAGTCTACCCTCAAAGGACTCTAATAACCAAAAATTAGGGACCCGTTTGTGGTTACTGAAACATCCTCAAGCGTCAGAGAAGCAAGTGTCAGGGGAAAATTGGGAGAAATGATATATTTCTCTAGATTTTCCGGGGGGGGAAAAAAAGGGACAGGGATGTATCCAGAGAGACAGAAACAGGGTTGCAGGTCGCTGGGGAGCATCGCCGCCTTCCCCCAAAAGTCATCCCTGGGGCGGGGAGTTCACCTCCGGGCTGTCACAGGGAACTCGCTGACTCTTCACCCCTATCCCAGGGGGCGAGGGGCGGCCCTCTGCAAAGATGCCTTGGCGCTGCGCTCTCGGCGGCCGACCGGAGGCCAGGGACACGCTCGCTAGGCACGGAGCCCCACCACCAGTTCGCAGCTCTACAGCCTCCTCCGCCTTTACGGGCCCGCTGACTACCCCACCGCTTCCCCTTCCGGCCCCACCGACAGTCGGCTCTCACAGTCTGCAGCTCCTAGGCCTCCGCGGCCTAAACCCGGTTATCTGACTCCGCCCCCAGCTGCCCCTTCCGGCCCCGCCCACAGACTGCTTTCCCCGTCCGGACCCTGTGGGGCCCGCTCGGTCCGCACCGGATTCTCTGCCTCCGTCCCCAGCTACCCCTTTCCGGCCCCACCCACACTCGACTTTCCACGTCTGGAGCTCTGGCGCCCTCAGGACCCGCACCGGGTTCTCTGCCTCCGCCGCCAACTGTCCCTTACGGTCCAACCCACAGTCTGATTTCCTCTTGCCGCTCACTTTGGCCGAACTCCAACGCCACTACCTCCGGAGATCATACAGACGCCATCATAACTCTCCGCTCCCAGAAACCTCTGCACCCGCGGCCAAAAAAAAAAAAAAAGCCCAAGACCCGGAAGCAAACCCCTAGCGCCCGCGGAGGCAAGGACCAATCAGCGGAGACCAAGGTGGAAGTCGAAGTGACGACGCAAGGGGCGGGGCTGAAACGGCCCAGGGGGCGGGCATTTGAAATCAGTGCTTTAGAGTAGACCCTGAACGTCGTTTTGTAGCTTCGAGAGCCAATTACAGTGTCTTCCGTCTTTTCCTTTTCCGACCCCTTCCCAGATTCCTTCATTCCGGTACTGCGTGAACGAAGAGCCCCAGGTAGCCGACACCAAGTCCCCCGCTAGCGAGAGAGCATAGAAAAGGATTACACCAAACTGTTTAAATCCGACGGCTCCTGCTTCCTTTCTCCTGAGCTAGACCCAACAAGCCTAGAGAGTTGGGCTACGGAAAGTAGTATTTGCATTTAATTGGATATGAAGAAAGAACAAATATGTACGGGGGCAACCACGGTCTTTATAAAGGTACCATTCCTGCAGAAATATGAGTCTTCACAACGAAGGGTGTATTCGTAACGTTCGTTAAAATCTTTACTTTTTATAAAAGCCTAAGTTCTAGTGGGAGGGGAGGTGTCACTGTCGAGATTCATTTATATACTAACCGTCATTGAACGTTTAGAACGGTGGCCCAACTGCCAGGAGCCCTAGATGCAGTTACTATTGTAATATGGCTACTCATGAGTTAGGTGAAGTTTTCATAAGGTAACGAACAGGAAAATTAAAAAATCACCAATCGTCCTAACTCCTTCCCCCACCAAAAGCCCTCTGGGAGCGTGGATTTTGTTTGCCTTTCCAGTTCAACTTGGTATCTAATCACATGATCCTTGGCCACAGTAGATGCTCAGTAGATATTTGTTAAATGAAAATTCAAATCCCCAACCTTAGTTTCAAATGTAAAGAGCTCATAATATCGAACAGAGAAAAGGTCTCTCCACCAACGCCCCCCAGAACTTGAACTTTAGATGAGACAAAGCATTAGAAAAAGCCCCTTCCCTCATAAAATTCAAATCCTAATCTTGATTTTTCTCACCAAAGGTATTAATTACTCTCCTAATCTGCCACATCTCAGTAAAGGACACTACTACCATCAGGCTAGTTACTCAAAACAGAATCCTAGCACTTCTGCTTAAATTCCTTTTCCTTCACTTTTCTCATCTAGTTTACTTGCACGTCTTCCCAATTGTACTTTCAGCATATACCCCTAATTTCATTCCACTGCCTTAGTCCAAGCCACCGTCATTTTCTACCTGGATTGTAATTGTCCCCTAATGATCTTCTTGCTCCCACAGTTAACTTTGCGTATAAAAGTGAGAGTGAACTTTTAAAATTGTGAACCAGGTAGTGTTACTCTCCTGCATAAAAATTCACTGCACTTAGAATAAAAATCAAATTTCTTAATGTGACCTGACCTGAGAGTTCTTAGGGTTTGGTTCTTACCTAGCTCCCTGGCTTCACTTCTGATCATCATCCTACACACGAAGCTCTAGCCAAAGGCAACACTGCATGTCTGTTTCACAGACTAGATTTCTTTGCACTAGCTTTTCTCTGTCATATGTGCATCAGTATTACTGTTCTTCCAGTCTCAACTCAAAGACGACCTCCTCAGGTTTCCCCTGACATCTACTTTTACATTCCCATCCCTCCAGTACACAAATAGCGTCACATCACCCTATGTTATTTTGTCATAGTACTAAACACTTCCGAATTTGTTGTTTCATTATTTCCTTGTTTCTTGTCTGAGAGGCAGCATAGCAAAGTCATTAAGAGAAAGGAACCTATAGCCAGCCTGTTTTGGTTCTGAAATCTAGGTCTGCCCTTGCCTAACTGTAACTTCAGGCAAGATATTTACCCTTTCTGTGCCCTCAGTTTCCTCATGTATTAAGTGGAAATAATTCTAGTTTCTACCTCATGATGTTATAAGAATTAAGTGAGTTAATACTAGTGCTTAAAATTCTCAGCAAACAATATTTGCTAAACAAATGTTTATTAATAATAATATTTTTATTATTATTGTCTATCTTCCTGTATTAGAACATAAGTTCCAGGAAAGCAGAAACCTTGTCTCGTTCACTGGTGTACCCTCTGCATATAGAACAGTGCTTGGCACATAATAGGTGCTGAGTAAGTATCTGTTGAATGAATGAATGATTAACACTGTGAAGTGGAGGAATGACATAAATGGCAAGGTGGTGACACAAATATAGAAAACACTCCTGGTTTTTTATTAATATATGCCAACTTATCAGCCCCAAGTCAGGCAGCTGGACTCATTTGTCTCCCATTCAACCACATAATCTTTGGTTGCCAACCATGATTATATAACACACCTGTAGTTTCATTAACACCAACTTAAATATAATTAGCCCACAAAATTAAAATCTTTAGCTTAAATGGTCTGAAAGTATTAATCAGGAAAAGAAACTAAAAAGTTTGCTTAAATAATTTTAAAGTATTAGTGAAAAACCAAAACTCTAAAACTTTATTTAAATGACTTGAAAATATTAGATAAAGTAAGATTAACTTAAAAACCTAATTCAGCTGGCAAAAAGCATACATAACCAAGAATCCTCATTTTAAACCCATTTCCACAAAAATTTAGGTGAGCCCTTTATTCTACCCAGCAATCCTCTTACACTCTCCTAATTGCTTATTTTCCCACTCTGCACTATTATAATTTGCCACATTCTCCTTTCTTCAAATCTACACACCTGTTCCACCCTTGTTTCCCTATTTGGTTTCCCAGGAATGGATAATCATCTGACTTCCCTGAGGAAATAGAAGCTCTTTTTCTCAGAGGACTCCTCATCTCTGCCTCCAGATGTACTGAGCTGCTTTTGACTGTGTCCTTACGTTGAGCTTTCCATGTATTAGAAGAGGTGAACACACTGTTAGGGAACCCTAATCCTCTCCCTTGTGCTCTGCAGATCCCTGCAGCCTTCCCTAAAACAGTGCCTGGCACCAATAGGTGCACATAAATGTTTGCCAAATGAATGAACAAGTGAATGCATGAGAGTGAGTGAACCAGTTTTAACAGGAAAAAAGAAATCGCATTCTGCTGAAAAAATTTATTACCTTAATCTTTATGTGTCCTTACACTTTAAAGGAGGAAAAAGTAATTTTTACTCTGCTAGTCTGAAATCCAGGTTTAAAGTAAAGATATACCAAGACCCAGAAAGATGTTCTTTTTAGGAAAGAATCTCTAAATGAAAAATCAAGTGATTAACAGGCTCTATAAGTACCATCAGAATTTTAATTCAATCAGCCCATCCCTAATTGGATCACAGATCTAATTCAATCAAACTTCCTTTCTCTTTCTCAATTCTGGTAAACCCTCTCATTTACAAAGTTACCAGCCCACAAAGTGTGAAACTTTTGCTTGAAAATGAAGGAAAAAAATCTAGTGGTCACAAGTTAGAAATCACATTTCAAAAATAAAAATATCAATGTAATAATATCAAAAAATTTTTAAATCACATTAAAAAATAATATAAATCTGAAAATGACTGATTTTATAAAAAGTTATTGCTCTAACCTGTTTTGAAAAGTGAAAGGAATAGAAAAATAAGCTTACTTTCTATCAACAAAATCTTGTTTTTAAATGCAGATGCTTTGGATACCAGAGATACTTTCCCAGCAGTAACCTCAAGATGAAATTTACTGATGATCTAGACTAGATTACTGGACCATATTATAGTTGAATCACTTCTTACCTAATCTGAGCACTTGGCTGCTTCACTAGCTAGTAAGTCTGTTATTAATTAAACAATTTAAAACAAACATTAAGAAACAGTCAAACAACTAAAATATAGAAAATAAAGGCTAGAAAAAGATAGGCCAGGCAAATTCTAAGCAACAACAATAAAGAACTTTATGTAGCAATATTAATTATAAAAAGTATTCTTTAGTGTAGCATTAACAAGGACACTTACATGGACATCATATTGCATCACAGATATCTAAGATATTAACAAATTAACATTGATACACAGAAGATTATGTGGAGAATGTATGCTTATTGCATTTATATATGCATATGTATTTATATATTGCATTTATACTTATCTAAGATATTAACAAGTTAACATTGATACACAGAAGAGTGTGTGTAGAATGTATGCTTATTACATTTATATATGCATATGTATTTATATATTGCATTTATATTTATATAATCCTTTAACCAAAAAAGAGAATATACATTCTTTTTGATAAACAATGAATATGTGCAAAATTTAATCAAGTATAAAGTCCCTGAATAAATTTCAATAAATGCCTATGTATTATCTTTAAATGACAGTATTTAATCTTGCCAGTTTTTTAACTTTATATAAATGAATCATATATGTTCCTTAATGTCTGTGTAGCTGTGATATAATATATAGAATTTCACTGCATAAAAATGCATCTTATAATTTATTTTAATGGTTATATTTTCAGTGTATTATAAATAATGCCACCTTGAACATTCTTGGAAATGTGCAGAGCTGTGTGTGTTTTTATATATATAATCCCATCATCAAGATAAGAATTCTCCTTGTCCCATAATCCCACTTGATACTGTACACTTGATATTGTCCAGCTTTTCAATTTTAACTCATCTGGTGAGTGCATAGTGATAACTTACTGGGGCCTTAATTTGCATTTCCTTGAGTACTAATTATCTTTCATATGTTTATTGTTCATTTGGATTTCTTTTATGAGGTGTCTGTTCAGTCTGTTGAAATGTTTTTTCTTATTGATTTTTGTGAGTTCTTAACGCTTAGGGCAACAGTTCTCTGTCACTTATTTGTGTTGTACATAAACTTTTCATTCTTTTTCACAAGGAGCTTTATGTAGCAATATTATCAAAAACATTCTTTAAGTAGTGTAGCATTAACAAGGACACAAAGATAGGCATCTTACTGCATCATAGAAATCTACTAGGAAATTATCTCCAAATTAACAACATTGATACACAGAAACAATATGTGTATAGACATTTATGCTTATTGCATTTGGCTTTTTGTTATATTTTAACATATAAAAATTAATACCAGGGCAGTTCAATTTATTAATTTTTTTCCTTTTTGTTTAGTGCATGGTATTTCTTGGTTAAGAAATTCTTCCCTAATTTGAGATTACATTGCTATTCTCAGATATTATCTTCTGAAAATTTTATACTTGGGCCTTTCACAGTTCTACCAGGAATTCACTTTTGTATATGGTATAATAGAAGAGTCTTAGAATTTGATAAAGCAAGTCTTCTCACCTTGTCCTTCTTTTATGAGTGCTTTGCTGTTCTCTGCCTTTTGCAATTTAAAATTTAAGTTGTCTTATTCTATGAAAATACTTTTGGGATTTTGATTGGAATAATGTTGGATCTGTAGATAAGTTTAAAACCTGATGTTTACAAAATTGAGTCTTCAAATCTATTATCAAGTTATGTCTTTTCCATTTATTTAAGTCTTCTTTAAGTTCCCTTAAGTAAATCTATATTATCTTCATAGAAGTCTTGCAAATTTTTGTTAGCTTTAGCCTTCAGTTCAGTTCAGTTCAGTCGCTGGGACACTGTTTAATTTTTAATGCTATTGTAAATGCCATCTTTCTTAAATTTTAGTTGTCTAATTGTTAGTTGCTGTTATATATAAAGATAATTGTTTTTTTATATATTGCTGTTTTAAATTCAGAGACTGTTCTAAGCTCTTTTATTAATTAAGATAGTTCATTCATAGATCTTTTGGATTTTTTACATACCAAGTCATTTCTAGGAATAACAACAGCTTTGTTTCTCCCCCTCCCCCCTCCCCTTTTTTTCCTTGCTTTCTGACATCCCATAAGACATCCAGGACATACTGAATAAAAGAGGTGGTCACAGGCATCCTTGTCTTTTTCCTGCTTTGAAAGAGAAAACTTTGAACTTTTAATTACTGAGTGTGATGTTTACTGAAGGTTTGGGGTAGATGCACTTAATTCAATTAGAAATTTCCCTACAATTTATAGTTTGCTAAATGAATGGCAGATTTTATCAAATACTTCTCTGTACCTAATAAGATTATTTTTTAATCTTAGTGTGTGTTATCAACTAACCTTTCATTTCTCAAATCAACCCATCTTGGTCATGATGAATATATTGTAGGAATCAGTTTACTCAGTTTGTATTTTAGGACTTTTGCATCTATGCTCATCAGTGAGATTAGCCTTTTTTTTTTCCTTTCTCATAATGACCTTGTTGGAGACATGTACATACAGTTTGTATCATAAGATTTGTTGAGAAATAGTCTTTTTCTATTCTTCAGGAAAATTTGTCTAAGATTGGAATTACTTCTTTGAATATTTGGTAAAAGTTGCTGGTGTAGCCATTTAGAGTATAGAGTTTTCTTTGGGAAAAGAGCTTTGATTACTGCTTCAGTTTCCTTGCTGGTTATGGATATACTCAACATTCTGTTGCTTTTTGTGTCAATTTTGCTATTTATATTTTTCTAGGAATTTCTTCCTCTGAATTTTAAAATATGTTGGCTTAAAGTTGTTTTTTACTGTCTTTGTTTTCTTTTTCATGTCTGCAGCATCTATAGACTTGTCTTTCCTAATGTTGATTATTTATGCCTTCTGTTTCTGGTCTTTACCATTTTCACCAGGGGTTTGCTGTTTTTATTAGACTTTTCACAAACTAGCGTTTTTTTTGTTCATCTTTATATTGGTTTTATCTTTCATCAGTTTCTGGTCTTATTTTTACTATTTCCTTTGTTCTGCTTTCTTTGCTATACTTCTGACTTTCTACAGTGGATGCTGAGTTCATTTAATTTTCCAGTCTTTTTTCTTTTCTTATAGTGAAGTGGCTCAGTCGTGTCCCAACTCTTTTCGCACCATGGACTGTAGCCTACCAGGCTTCTCTATCCATGCGATTTTCCAGGCAATAATTCTGGAGTGGATTGCCATTTCCTTCTCCAGGGGATCTTCCCAACCTAGGGATGGAACCTGGGTCTCCTGCATTGTAGACAGATGCTTTACCGTCTGAGCCACCAAGCCTGTGAATCTTCCTTTTAATAGTGTTCACTAGTATCCCCCTAGATTTGAAATGTAGGATATTCATTTCTTTAGGATTTCATTTACTTTAAAGTATTTTCTAATTTTATTTTTATTTCTTTATGATTACAAGTTTTATTTAGAAATATATTTTTAATTTTATAAAATATGGAGCTTTTGCTATCATTTTAATATTAATTTTTAACTTTATTGTTTTATGGTCAGAGGACATGTTCTGCCTGCT
>SJYC01074409.1:0-14931 GCA_006408675.1 Madoqua kirkii
TATGTCAGGGGAGATAGGTCTTGATCTGAGGCCTTGAGACAAGAATTTCCAGCAAATAGTGCTGTGACTTCAAATGAAAGCATGGAAAGCTTTCCAGGTACTGAGTATAGAAGGACCCAGTGCCACATGACAGGTTTTTTTTTTTTTCTGTTTGTTTGTTTGTTTTTGTCCAGCTTACATACAGATATGCCAGCAATGTCAATATTAGCCAGGGATGAATCCAGACTTGGGGCATGTATGCATGCTCCGTTGCTCAGTTGTATCTAACTCTTTTCAGTCTCATGGGCTGTAGCCCACCAGGCTCCTCTGTCCACAGAATTTCCCAGGCAAGAATACAGGAGTGGGTTGTCATTTCCTCCTCCAAGGGATCTTCCTGATTCTGGGATTGAACCCATGCCTTTTGAGTCTCCTACATTGCAGGTGAATCCTTTACCACTTAGTCATCTGGGAAGCCCTCCAGACTTGGGGCAATATGAAAGTTATGTATCTGGGGACTTCTTCTTTTAAAAAATTATGTAAACATATAAAACTTTTGAAAATTAAAATATTTATTTGGTGAACACATTCTTAGACCCTCTCTCAGCCTTGGCAAATCCTATGTCACTGAGGTGCTCTGAATTGGAATCTGCACTGACTTAGTGGTGATTCTATTTCTAATCCTACCATCAGAAAAAAAATGACTTACAGCCTTACAGAATCTTAAGCTAAGTGAACTCTTAAATACTTAGGTAAAAATAAGCTTTAAAAGAAATTTTTATTGGGGCATAGTTGATTTACAGTCTTGTGCTAGTTTCAGGTGTACAGCAAAATGAATGTTATATATATATGCATATAGTCACTCTTAAACTTTATTTTAATAAACCATGAATATAAGATTTATTTAAAATTTTAAAGAAAAAGATTTTAGTTCCCAGTAGCCTACAATACTTGGGAAAAAGATAGGAAGTATGTTGAAGTTTAGGACAAAATACTCAATGGTGACTTTGAAGTAATAACAAACTTTAGCAAGTTCTTGTAACTATTTGCAATGAGGACTCTGATGCTGGGAAAGATTGAGGGCAGGAGGAGAAGAGGGCGAGAGATAATGAGGTGGTTGGAAGGCATCACCAACTCAATGAACATGTGTTTGAGCAAATTCCAGGAGATCGTGAAGGACAAGGAAGCCTGGTGTCACAGCCATGGGGTCACAAAGAGTCAGACATGACTGACAAGACAACAACAAATGATGACCAGTAAAATTTATGTATTGCCAGCTCCAATACTTTGGCCACCTCATGCGAAGAGTTGACTCACTGGAAAAGACCCTGATGCTGGGAGGGATTGGGGGCAGGAGGAGAAGGGGATGACAGATGGCTGGATGGCATCACTGAGTCGATGGACATGAGTCTGGGTGAACTCTGGAAGTTGATGATGGACAGGGAAGCTTGGCGTGCTGTGACTCATGGGGTCGCAAAAAGTTGGACACGACTGAGTGACTGAACTGAACTGAACTGAACTACATGGAGAATGTTATCCGAAGATTTGTGCATGTATATATTCATCTTCAGTTCAGTTCTGTTTCCAGCAGGAGACAGATACTGGATATCAGGGATTGGTGCAGAAGCTTACCAACCAGTTCAGTTGAAGAAGACAAACCACCTGATGTATATATGTCTTTGTTTCCTCATTTGTCAAACAAGGGTTTTGGAAGTACTACTTTATAGTCCTTTTCAGATCTTGAGTACTGACAAAATATATATACTCCTTTTTTGTTTGTGGTGGTGAAGCCCAGCTTGATATAAATGACCATATTCCAAACATATTTTAGGCATTGATGTTTCCTAATAGAGTGGCCTGTGCCACTTGAGTAGATATTTTCTTGCTGTCATTTATTAAGTATATGCTATTCTCATCTGATATTCTAAGTAGCTAAAACTACTAATTTATTTAATTTTAAAGTGATCTTATGAGGTTGGTACTATTCTCAACCCTGTTTGAATAATGAAACCAAGGCATGCGTGTGTGTGCCTGCTCAGTCACTTCAGTCATGTCTGACTCTTTGTGACCCTATGGACTGTAGCTGCCAGCCTCCTCTGTCCATGGGACTCCCTAGGCTAGAATACTGGAGTGGGTTGTCATGCCATGCCATCATGCATGGGATCTTCCCAACCCAGAGATGAAACCTGCATCTCCAGCACTGTAGGCAGATTCTTTCCTGCTGAGCAACTTGGGAAGCCCAAATACCTTTCCCTGCAGCAGCCCATTGTGAATGAAGGAGTACACAGTGTACTAGCTGCCCAAGAAGATGGCTTGTTGCCAGAGGATCAGGATTCAAACCCAAGACATCTGGCTGTAGAAGCTGTTTTCCAAACTCTGTGCTACAGTGCCAGGTGTTTATTCAAATGAGTGATGTGTTGACAGTGAAAAGGAAGTTGAAACTGGTAATGGATTCTGGAAAGGGAGATGTTCCAAACCTGCTGAAAGCAAATGGTGTTTAGTGTTGCTATAAAGTGGAAGATTAAAACTGCCAACACAATAATAAACAATCTGCCTTCAAGGAGGGAGACATGGGTTCAGTCTTTGGGTTGGGAAGATCTCCTGGAGAAGGGCATGACAACCCATTTCAGTATTCTTGCCTGGAGATCCCATGAATGGAGGAGCCTGGTGGGCTACAGTCCATAGGGTTGCAAAGAGCTTGACATGACTTAGCGACTAAACAACAACAATAAAGAGGAAAGCCACATAGGTGAATGTGTTGGAGGTGCTGCAGGAAAACAATACTTGAAATATTCAGTGAACAATTCCAGAAAAGATGTCTGAAAAGGACTAGAAAAGGAAAGATAATGAGAACTAGAATGCTAATATAACTAGATGATAAGAATATCTAATAACGATTTAGAACTATTTAGAACTGTACTAAGTAGGGTTTACCTTGTGGCTCAGCTGGTAAAGAATCAATGTGGGAGACCTGGGTCCCATCCCTGGGTTGGGAAGATACCCTGAAGGGAAAGGCTACCCACTCCAATATTTTGGCCTGGAGAATTCCATGTACAGTCCATGGGATCACAAAGAACTGGACACGACTGAGTAATGTTCGCTTCTTCACTTCAAGTACTAAGTATGGTTATAAATACATTATTTATTTATTAATGCAACTTCATCCTCTCCTACACACTATAAGGTAGACATTCTTATATATCCTTATTTTGCCAGTGAGTTAACTGATGCCAAGAGTGATTAAATAATTTGCTCAATTTGTCTGAAGAAAGATGAAGTAATTTTCCCACTTGGGTAGACTTTTTAGTATTAAAAATATATGTTTACCATATACCAGCTTCTGTGATAGCAGCTAGAGTAAAGAAATAAACACAAATATATAAATTTATAGTCAGAAAAGATAGATGTATATTTGATGACACCTAATGCAAACCTTCTTTTTTGATGAGTGAGCCAGGTGAAGAGAGGGCAGCATGAGCAGAGGCAGAGAGGCAAGACAGACATTTTAGGAAAGTGGCAAGTGTGATGGATTAGGTGGGGTGGGCTGCCTAGAGCTGAAGCTAGAATTGAAGTAATATTTAGTGTATAGAAATGTTTTTGAGCCAACTGCAAAAACACAATGGTTTTTTAAGGGTTCAAGAAGCTGTTAAAGGGTTTTGAGCAGGAAAAAGCAATATTCAAGGTGAAAAATGATAATGCTTAAATAAAGGAGAGGTCATATGGAAGAAGATGAGAACATAGCAAATTAAAAGACATTAATAAGGTAGTATTGAGTAGACAAATTAAATGTGGAAATAAAATAAGGGATACAGTCCAGAGGGTTGCAAGGAGTCAGACATGACTGACTGAACACATATACACAAATAAATAAGGGAAGGTATAAATTGAGTTGAATTGAGTTCCTGATTGAATAGTGATGCTGTTGGCAATAGCAGTGGGGTGTGCAAAGCAGAAGAGATGTTTTACATGTATGGGTGGAGAGGTATCTGGGAGATACCTAAATGGAAACATTTGCTAGTTCTGTCTTGAGATGTGGCAATCAGAAAAATTAACTTAAAAGTCATCATTCTGAGGGGAACACAAGAATGATTATAGACTGCATTGAGTGAGGAGAGAACAGGGAGGGTCCCAGTGATTAAGAAAGAGATGGGAGAAGAAGCTGAAGGGAAAAAGGAGTGAGTAATAATCTCAGGAACCAGAGAGACAACTTTGAAACATAGCCACAGATTCAATAACTAATTTTATATGAAGGCTGAAATGTGCTTTATATGAATTGTAAGGTAGCTATATAAACTCTATGCAGGTATTTGGAGAAAGATGAATCAAAACTCTTTATAAGTGAGGCTCTAGATTACACCATATGATTTGAGGTGACAGTCCAATATAACAGTTGTTCATAATTCATAACCTATATCATCAAAGAAATGTGAAACAGTTTGATACACTTAGATTACAAAGATAGGGAAATACATAGCAAACTACAAAATAGGTAAAATAAGTTATTTTGACTCAGGTTTATGACATTTAGTTATTAGACAAGCTAGCCTTCCTCAAATATTGTGTATGTATGTTTAATGAAAGTAATATTTACGAACAGAAACATTGAAACAGTTCATCTCTGGTGTAAAATAAAAATGGAATAATGTCTTTGATTACTCTGCTTCAAGTGTGAATAGCTAAATATCTGTGGTTTTGTGGAGATGGTTAAAATCAGATAATCTATCTTTTGGATATTTTCTGCTGTTTCTGTTTTTAGTGAAGATTTACCAGTTTCTTGGAGAAATATAAGGAGATACATTGGTCTGAATATTTTGTACTCTATAAAAGACATTTTGGTTATGTCTAACTTCAGTGTTTAATGAGAAATGGCAGATTATTCCTTTCAGTATTTTTCCAATCATTACAAAAAACTGACCTATTTAAAAATTTTCCTGGTAAGGCCTCGGCCACCCCTTCCTTAAATTGGACTGGATTTGTCTGTGGAAGCAATAACATTGTTAGAATTCAACCCAATACTCATAACTGATTTTTGTTGAGTTTGGATAGGAAATCTATTATGTTTAAAACATGCTTGAAAATATTCTTGAATTGTTTGAATGAACCTGCACGTTCTCTTTCACATCTTTAAATTATTCTCCTCCTCTCTGTAATGTTTAAACAATCAAGGAGTTAGTCCTGCTTTTAGGAGAAAGTTTATGGAAAAGTGTTTATTTCAAATTCAGATAAATGGCACTGCATCATAATTCACTGTGCATTTATTGTCTGAACAATATCATTAGGAAACAGCCTGGTTTACAGACTTAGCACAGGTGGGCAAGAGACATTCAAATAAATGTAATAGAAGCTCCAGAGAGTTCAAGACAAAATGATTTGAAAAGTAGCACAAACAATGTTAAAATGGAAATTCTTCTTCGTGCTTTTATTTTGATAGCTATACAAGAAGAAATTCAACATCAAAAAAGGACAGAGGTAGACATTGCCTGGTTTTGGTGGCTTCATATTTACTTGGTCTTTTTAACGGCACCCTCCCTTTCCCTCTGAGTTGATCACTTCATGATCATTGTTTATTGAAACAAACCTATGGCTTTTCTTTCCCTTACCACAGCATGCACAGGTGATATTGTTCAGGTCATTCTTTTGCTTCCTTTCTGAGAAACATAGCCTGAAGTAGTTGAAGATCCATTTCTTCCAAGTGACCTGCTTTACTCTTTTTTTCTTGCTGCACTGGGTCTTATTTGTGACATATGGGATTGGGAACAGGGAATCTTAACTGTTGGACCACCAGGGAAGTCCTTGATTTACTTTACTTTTAGAGGATATTTCCTGCTTTCTAGTCCCCAAAACTTCATTGTCTTTCCCCTTTGTTCTTCTGATTCTCATTGATTATCTTAAAACTCAATAAACTCGATAAATACTTCTCTGTGCCTAATGAACCAGTTTTTTCTTTTTTTTCTGCTTCTTGTGTCCAAAGAGCCACAACTGATAAACAGATGATTTTTAATATGGTTAAGAAACATGTTCCTTCTACTTTAGGTAACCTGTATATTAATACTAGAACAGTACAGATTTCCTAAATTACATTAATTGTTTCCTGGTGTATATATAAACATGAAAATATTCCAATTTTTCTCAGGTATAAGTTATTGTCTACCACTAAATGGAGTAAAACAACTTTAATACTGTAAAACTTTTTCAATTCTGTTAGTTCAGCCATGTCCTTGAGCTTGTGCTGAGGTAAAGGAAACATCCATTATTCAAATTTCTGGGGACACAGAACTCTCTTTTCTTGAGCCCTGGCATTGACTGGAATCAGCAAGTGGAGTACTGTGGGAAATATTCTTCTCATCTAGAAGTGAAATATGGATTTTAAGGATTCTGTATAGCCAGCACATCCTGCCTATAGGTGGGCCATCTTAAAAGAATGGCTGATTCATGTCAGTGTATGGCAGAACCAATACAGTACTGTGAAATGGAATAAAGCATTAAAAAGAAAAAAAAAGAATTGTCCTGAAAAGTCCACTGTTGACTTTAACATGGACTAAAGCCTTTGTCAAATATCTGTCTACTCTATGATGCTGAAAGACATAATAAGCAATGTCCATCATTTAGTGTGTGCATGTGTGCATACTAAGTCACTTCAGTTGTATCTGACTTTTTGCAACCCTATAGACAGTAACCCTCCAAGCTCTTCTGTCCATGAGATACTCTAGACAAGAATACTAGAGTGGGTTGTCATGCCCTCCTCTTCCTGATCCAAGGACGGAACCCAGGTCTCTTACATTTCCTACATTGGCAGGCAGGTTCTTTACCACTAGCACCACCACTAAAAGCCTAATCTTTTAGTAACTTTATCTGAATTTTAAACACAATGTCGTAACACTAGAGAAAATTTAGAAACAACACAAGATAGTTGATGAATAAACGTCTAAAGGAATATTGATACTATTGTAGAGCAGATGAGGCCCCACTGTACATTTACACATGAACATTTATTACCTGGTTAATGTTGGATATGGCACAAAACTTTAGAACCTTTAGTTTAAACTCAATGCAGTATTCTCATTTATGAGTGACACAATTTATAGGAATAAAATCTCTTGAAGTCCTCTTCAGTTTTTTTTTAGATTTCAGATTTATGGCATATTGACAATAAAGGAGAAAGCGGTCGTGGTTCATAGTCAAGAGCAGCAGGCATGCTGACAAGATGGGGATTATTAAAAAGTATCTTATTGAAAATAACAGCTCTGTGATGACCCAGAGGAATGGGATAAGAGGATGGGAGGGAGATTCAAGAGTAAGGAGCTATATGTATATAAATAGCTAATTCACCTCATTGTGCAGCAGAAACTAACACAATGTAAAGCAGTTCTCCAATAAATATTGATATGAAAAGATTTAAGAGAGAAAATAATTGCTAATAATTGTCAGGCGTTGATACTTATAGTATTGCCCTTATGTAATATCTGGAAGAAAAATATACATTGAATAATTATAATCTCAAAAATTTTGTTTATATTGTTTGATCCTGAGAACAATCCTGGGAGATAGTTATAATTATACTCATTGCGTAGATAGGGACTCTAAGGTCCATCAAATTCAAGTATTTAAAAGGTGATTCAGGTCATAACTTAATAAGTGGTATTATGATTCATATCTATGCTTTCCTGATCTCAGACTCTATACTCTTTATTATTGTGCTCTGATTTACTTCAAGTATGTGGGACTCAAATAAATATTTGAAGGATGAGTGGAATTAAGGAAAATGAGAAGATGTAACACACATCTATATCTACATATGATTTTCTATATGAAGATTTAGACCTCTAAAGGCTGGCACTTAGGAAGTACTCTTAAAGTGTGTACTGAACTAAATTAGTGCACAGCTCTACATCCAAATATGGCATGTAATGGGTTCAATTTAATAACATCAGATGGAAGAAAAGTCACAGATACTCCAAGAATGTGATTTTAAGAGATTGTCTACCAAATGTCCTAGATAATGCTAGAGTTCATAAAGAAAGATCTGTTCTCCACTTCTTTGGGGCACATATTCCCTTGAAATTTGGTAAAGCCATGGAATTTGCTTTGACAAACTAAATGTTAGAACATTTCTAGGAAGAAGTGTTTAAACTCTGGTATTCATTTCTCCATGCCATCTTTCCCTGTCACCATAATCTTAGAAGCATGAGCTTATATGAAATATCATAAGCTTGAAACAGCTTCTAATAGTGAATATATGTTCAGAGGAAAGAGGCCCTGGACAGTCTTGGACCTAAGCAGACTTCATGTGAGTGAGAAATAAACCACTAGGGGGGTTTGGCTGGGCAAGACCTTCTCTCCCAGAGGAAGGAGCAGCAGCTACAGGGTGGATTGTTCCAATGACAGTGTGGCCAGATCCTAGCTGTGGGGTGAGCAGGTATGGCTATGACAGCAAGTGCAGACACCTCCCCACCCACAGGGTTAGATATATCAGGATGAGTGCCAACTGCACGGGATCTCCCACCTGTCTACAGAGTTGAGTGTAACTCTACAGTAGAAGAACCATCAGGTTCAAAAGTCAAAGCTATTAGGATAGTGGAGCAGGATAGAAAAGCCTGAGTTCTTGGGGAGAGCATGAAGTTGCTAAACTTTATTTAAAAAAAGTATACCTTTAGGCTTTCAATGTGTATTATAATTTTGTTGCTTGAGCCAGTGAATTACGTTTTATATTGTTTGCACCAAGTGTCTTATTTTGTAGAACTGGATAGACTCCGAGCTTCTAGTCTCAGAGGAAGACTGGTAAGACATGGAGCCGGTTAACCATACACAACCAACCATTTTAGAAGAATGTCTTTAAATCTGTCAAATTTTGAAACTATGTATGTATCATTATTACCATTTGAACAGGACTCAGTTAAGACGGAAAGTTTCTTCCTAACATCTGAGTGTGACAGAAGTTCTAGAGATCATTTGTTTGGGCAGTTAGTCACATTTATCAATGACAATGCATAAGAAACTTTAATTAGGATATGTTGGAAGATTGTTGACTGGCACATAGTTTTTTCTTTTTTCCCCTTTCATTTTGACTTTAGGCACAATTCCTGGAAATTGTATAAAACTTTCCATTTCTTTTACCACCATGGTTTTCTGGAGTAAGGTGAGGAGGAGATAGTTTTAAGTATAGTTTTATTATCTCTGTATGAATCAAGGAAAAGTTATATTGAGAGCTTTAAATGTTATGAAAAGATAAACTTTATGAAGCCTACCACATAAAAGTGGATAAAATTTGTGGTATCTAAAATGAAATGAACAGAAATTTTTGGCTTTCTCTTCTTTACATTTTGTTGCATATAAACATATAAGAAGTTAAAGCTTAAAATTCATGAGCAACATTTTTCTCCCCAGAATTACATTTCCTCTAAATTTGTAAAAATTATAACTGTAATACCTCTGGATATTTTTAGGCCTTCCTGTTTTTTACCTTAAGTAATTGTATTTTTGGATTTGGCCATATCCTCTTTCTTAAGTGATTTCTTCTTTTTGTTGTGGACCATTTTTAAAGTCTTAATTGAATTTGTACAATATTGCTTCTGCTTTATGTTTTGCTTTCTTGGCCAGGAGGCATGTGAGATCCCAGCTCTCTGACCAGGGATCAGATTGGCACCCCCTGCTTTGGAAGGTAAAGTCTTAACCACTGGATTACTAGGAAAGTCCCTGGCTATATTCTTAATATTTCATAATCAGTTGTTGCATGCATTAAGACAAGTCTCAACTGAGGAAAATCATGATTGTTCCTCTGATAACATTTTCTATTTTCCTTGGAATGTAAAATGAGAAGTTTACCCACTCCAAAGCATAACTTACTCAATTCCCATGACATTTTTCCTTCATCATGATATAACAAATGACCAAAAGGCTATTTGGTTGATTTTTAGATAAAGGTCTACTAGGTTATGTAATGGTAATGGGTTTCTGTATAATTCTTCTTGAAATATGGGGATGATAAATGGTAGGTCGTAGGCTTTTAAGTTCAAGCTCATTTTGGAGTTGGATCTGTTTTCTTTAGCTTTAAATGTTAGGAAAACTAAGAAGCACTGGATAGATTTAGTTACCAAGGCCGTGTGATTGGCCAACAAGCACCAAACAAGATGTATCGCATTTTCCATCTGGAAATTGCACCTTCCTTTGTCTTTCCTGGTTTGGCTGCTTAGGCAGAGAAAAGAAGACTTCAGTAATAAGAGGAAAATGGAAAGAATGTGGAGGCATTTGTAGGAAATAAATGAGACTCTTTCATTAAAATGAAAGAGACAAAACAAGAAAAATGCAGAACTATTGGCCTGGGGTATACTGAAAGTTACAAGAAACTCATTATAAGTGTCTCTGCCTTGAAAAGAACACAAGTGAAAATGTGCACATATAATTAAAAAATAGATTATGTATTCAGTCTTTAAATTTAGTTCCAGGCAGGACCAATCTCACTTGGGATGGCAGCATTTCCCAAATGTCATTGATTTGCACAGATAGCAGCTTTAGGTGCCAGATCTGCAAAAGTTGATTAGTAAGAGAATTAGGAAGAAGAGAAAAGGAGGGCATGTAACGGTCCCAGTCATGTGGCAGGGGAAAGGGTCAACACCTGAGATGAGGGGAGGAGGCTCAGAAAACGGAGGAGCTTCTGTGTTAATATGTTCGTTCCCTACTAAGTACTGAGCTCTGCATTGGCAGGAAACTTTTGCTTTACTCACAGAATATTGCCCAGAGCATTTTAGGTATTCAATAAACATTTATTGAAAGAGTAAATGGTTATAAATTCCTGTTAGACTGTTGGATTCTACGGTATTAAATGTTTTAACTAAGGTTGAATGATGGTGATGAGCTTTGGGTATTGGCCTGTTTCCTTATTAAAATGAAAACTGAAAAAAAAAGGTTATTATTTTTATTTTGTTTTCCTTTCATATGTGTTGCTCTCTGAGTCCTATAAAAGTCTTTTCTCAGCCCAAGGCATGTGTCTTTCCCCACCTCCTCTGGTTTGAGAAACTGATTGGGAAGACAGATTTTCTCTGCATAGTATTGAAGAAAGATATGTCTACATTCTAGCCTGGATCCATTGAGGAGGGTTGGTGTGAGTACTTTTGGGGCCGCAACTGCATGGAGTCATCATAATCAGTTTTGGAGGAAAAGTTGGTGGAATTGGAAGGAGGGCTTGCTCATTTGGGTCTGAGGTTCTTGAAAGCTGTTAGCACCTTTCTGGGAATTTCAATTTCACATTCCCTGACATCTCAATGGCTTGTATTTTTATCTTTGTGCTATAGTGATAGCAAGGCATATTTTACTGTATGTAGGAAGCTGGAAGGATTTAAAATTTTGGATGCTGCAGAGAAAGTTGTACCGCCAACTGTTTTTGTAAGCAAAGAAAGATATAAGTCCTTCATGAAAAACTAATGAAGACATTTCTTTTCCAAACTGTGAGAAAATGAGCTGTATGTATTCCTTCTCTAAGGAAAGAAAAAAAGATGACTTCATTTATTTCCTACCTTGTTCCAGAAAGGATTAAGATAGCTTTATAATGACTTAAAAAAGGATCTCTTCTACTATGCCTTTATTATTAACTGTTGGAAATTATTTTTTGTCAGTGTAACCAATGTTCCTTTATTGCAGCCAGATGCCAGGTCTGCAGGGATGGGTAAATTAAAGGAGTTTCTAAAAACGGAAAACTAAATTCCAAGTAACTGAGATGAGTGGAGCTAAAATTGAGTTGGGGTCTAAACTGTAGTTTCTAACTATGCAATTCACATTTCCTATTTTACATTATTTGGATAATACTATTCAAGCTCTTATACAGTATCTGACAACTTATATCTGAATTAAATGAACTGAAAGAGATGCCTAGCTGATTAAACAAATTCTTTGATTTATAGAGTTGAAGTAGAGACATATAAATGGAATAAAATATTCCAAAACATTACATGTGGCTATGACGATCAAAAGTATTTTGTCTGGCATATCTGCCAAAGACTATTTATTCTTATTCACTCTCTCTCTCTCTCTTTTTTTTTTTCCTGTGCACAAAGAAACTATCTGTGGGATGTATGGTAGTGTAGGTTGTTCCATGTAGAAAACATCAGATATTTGTCTTAGTTAAAAAGATAAATTCCACATGTGTACTCTTGAAATTATAGAAAGCAGAATATTTAAGATAACTAGGATTCAAATTGTGACATTTAGCTTGGAAATCATGTTTCTTTTCCCCACCAATTAAATACATGGACTAAAAAATCATCTATTTTTTAATCTCTTTCAGAAATTTGATATATTTATAAAACACAAGTGATAGCACCATGGAAATTAAAATGTTATTCAAAATCTTATCATATAATGAGAGATATTTGTGCAAATATTTGTTAAATGTAAAAAATGTCTGTGATGAGAAAGGTATGGCTAATAATAGCTGGAAAGCAAAATAAAGTGCTCTGCAGAAAATTAGTATTTTTATAAACTCTGAGGATGGGTAAATGTGTAAAATGTGGACAGCAGATGAATGACAGAAGGAAAGATTAAGGAACAAGGAAACACTAGACAAGGACAAGTATCTTTTAGAGGTGACAAAAGGACATGTTTCAAAGGAAGACTTCAACTAAGGAGGTAAGAGGAGAATTGTGAAAGCATTGTGTCAGGCTTTGTAAATTAGCTATATTTCATAGTTTTAAAAATATAGCATGTGGTGGCAAAAGTTGACTCAATTAATATGGTATTTAGGGAAGATGACTCCAACTGCTGCTGCTGCTGCTGCTGCTGCTGCTCCTGGTACTGCTGCTGCTAAGTCACTTTAGTTGTGTCAAACTCTCTGTGACCCCATAGATGGCAGCCCACCAGGCTCCCCCGTCCCTGGGATTCTCCAGGCAAGAACACTGGAGTGGGTTGCCATTTCCTTCTCCAATGCATGAAAGTGGAAAGTGAAAGTGAAGTCACTCAGTCGGGTCCGACTCTTAGCGAGCCCATGGACTGTAGCCCACCAGGCTCCTCCGTCCATGGGATTTTCCAGGCAAGAGTACTGGAGTGGGGTGCCATTGCCTTCTCCAGATTCCAGCTGCAAGATTCAGGATAACTGGATCAAGTCAAGAAGAGAGGTTGGGAGAGTAAAGAGGATGCAATGGCTGTAACAACAGTGAAAGGTAGCAGTGTAACCACCTATAGGGGTGACAGAACAATCAGATGGGGAGCAAAAAAAGAAAGGGAGGTTGTGAATAGTGTCCAAAAAATGACAACACTTGGTGACAAATGATGTATCTGAAGAAGCAGATCCCTCAGAGACTTGATTTTGTATGCTTTGCCAACTTGTCTATTACCTTCAAGGGTTTCTTATAAATAATGTAGAACACTGAGAATCACCCTTTTGATACCATAATTGATTATTTAGAGCAACAATCTCCAACTAATTGTAACAAAAGGAACAAATAAAGCTCAATCTTTATTTAAACAAATTTCCTGTCATGAAAGTTTTATCATAGTGCCTATGCCTAACAGTTTTGGAAAGGGTGATATAGTTTGTTTGTTTTCACATGAGGACAGATATTTCTGGAAGTTTGTTTTAGAAAGGATGGCTACATGTAAACACATATGTATAATATCTAGAGAATTTTAAATTGCACTTTAGAAAATTAAAAGTGACAACATCAAAAAACTCAAGATTATTTCCTGAGAAATCAAGCACCTGACAAAGGATGACTTTTGAGTCTCAAAATGAAAAATCTGACAGAATGTTAATTTTGAATTTTGAAAAAGTTACACTTACTTAGAATAGCAAGGAGAAGAAACAATGCCTTAGCAAACAGATGATTTTTGCAAGGGCCTGTGTAAATTATAACTTATTATCATTTAGTTGATAAGTTGTGTCTGACTCTGCAACCCCATGGACTATATAGCCCTCCAGGCTCGTCTGTCCATGGGATATCCCAGACAAGAATACTGGAGTGTGTTGCCATTTTCTCCTCCAGGAGATCTTCCTGACCCAGGGATCAAACCCATGTTTCCTGCATTGGCAGGTGTGTTCTTCACCACAGAGCCAAAAGGGAAGTCTGAATAACAACTACATTCCTTTAGATTTCAGCTTTTTAAAAAAGTGAAGTTCACTTCAGTTGCTCAGTCGTGTCCAACTCTTTGTAACCCCATGAATCGCAGCACGCTAGGCGTTCCTGTCCATCACCATCTCCTGGAGGTCACTCAGACTCACATTCATCAAGTCCGTGATGCCATCCAGACATCTCATCCTCTGTCGTCCCCTTCTCCTCCTGCCCCCAATCCGTCCCAGCATCAGAGTCTTTTCCAATGAGTCAACTCTTGGCATGAGGTGGCCAAAGTAGTGGAGTTTCAGCTTTAGCATCATTCCTTCCAAAGAAATCCCAGGGCTGATCTTCTTTAGAATGGACTGGTTGGATCTCCTTGCAGTCCAAGGGACTCTCAAGAGTCTTCTCCGACACCACAGTTCAAAAGCATCAATTCTTCGTCACTCAGCCTTCTTCACAGTCCAACTCTCACATCCATACATGACCACAGGAAAAACCATAGGCTTGACTAGATAGACCTTAGTCAGCAAAGTAATGTCTCTGCTTTTGAATATACTATCTAGGTTGGTCATAATTTTCTTCCAAGGAGTAAGCGTCTTTTAATTTCATGGCTGCAGTCACCATCTGCAGTGGTTTTAGAGCCCCCTAAAATAAAGTCTGACACTGTTTCCCCTGTTTCCCCATCTATTTCCCATGGAGTGATGGGACTGGATGCCATGATCTTCATTTTCTGAATGCTGAGCTTTAAGCCAACTTTTTCACTCTCTTCTTTCACTTTCATCAAGAGGCTTTTAAGTTCCACTTCAGTTTCTGCCATAAGGATGATGTCATCTACATATCTGAGGTTATTGATATTTCTCCTGGCAATCTTGATTCCAGCTTGTGTTTCTTCCAGTCCAGCGTTTCTCATGATGTA
>SJYC01074410.1:0-17750 GCA_006408675.1 Madoqua kirkii
AGTAAGCGTCTTTTAATTTCATGGCTGCAGTCACCATCTGCAGTGATTTTGGAGCCCCCAAAAATAAAGTCTGACGCTGCTTCCCCATATATTTCCCATGAAGTGATGTGACCAGATGCTGTGATCTTTGTTTTCTGAATGTTGAGCTTTAAGCCAATTTTTTTACTCTTCAACTTAGGAAATGACTAAACTACAACAAATAAGTTCAACAAGATTGCATGATACACAAGATGCTGCTGCTACTGCTGCTGCTACTGCTGCTGCTTACGCTGCTGCTAAGTTGCTCCAGTTGTGTCCACCTCTGTGCGACCCCATAGACGGCAGCCCACCAGGCTCCACCGTCCCTGGGATTCTCTAGGCAAGAACACTGGAGTGGGTTGCCATTTCCTTCTCCAGTGCATGAAAGTGAAGTCGCTCAGTTGTGTCCCACTCTTAGTGACTTCAGGGACTGCAGCCCACCAGGTTCCTCCATCCATGGGATTTTCCAGGCAAGAGTACTAAAGTGGGGTGCCATTGCCTTCTCCAGATACACAAGATAAATATACATAAATCAGTTGATTTCTATACACCCGCAAGATGTGAAAATTTAAGAAAACATTCCATTAATAATATCATCAAAAAGAATAAAATGTTTAAGTTCAACAAAAAAGATATGAGACTTCTATACTGGAAATTACAAAACATTGTTAAAGATCTAAAGAAATGGAACAACATTCCATATTCATTGATCAGAAAATGCTATTATTAAGATGTCAGTACTCCCCCAATTGTTCTATGGGTCCAGTGCATTCCCTACTGAAATTCCTGCTGGCTTTTTACCCCCAGGGAAAAAAAAAATTTATCCTGAAAAAGGTATATAAGTACTAAAGATCCAAAATAGCCAAAACAGTCTTGAAAAATAATTAAAAATTTGGAGAACTCATACTTCCCCATTTCAGAACTTCACTGCAAAGTTTCAATTATCAAGCCATTGGTATAGGGACAGCTAGATATGGTTTAATGACTAACTGTAACCTTTAATAGAATCAACAAAACTTTCAAGACATTTTCAACAGTGAAAGAATAATCTTTCAATGCATGTTGCTGGAATAATGGATACCCTTAAACTAACTTCACTGCAAAGTTTCAATTATCAAGCCATTGGTATAGGGACAGCTAGATATGGTTTAATGACTAACTGTAACCTTTAATAGAATCAACAAAACTTTCAAGACATTTTCAACAGTGAAAGAATAATCTTTCAATGCATGTTGCTGGAATAATGGATACCCTTAAACAAAAGTCTGAATCTGGATCCCTACCTCACACCATATTTGGAGAAGGAAATGGCAATCCTCTCCAGTACTCTTGCCTGGAAAATCCCATGGATGGAGGAACCTGGTAGGCTACAGTCCATGGGGTCACAAAGAGTCAGACATGACTATGCAAGTTCACTTTCACTTTTTTCACCTCACACCATACACAAAAACTAAGTCAAAGTTAATCATAGGCCTAAATGTAAGCTAAAACTATAAAACTCCTAAAACAGAAATGTATCTCTATGATCTTGAGCTAGGCAATAATTTCTTAGGTAAAACACCAAAGGCACAAGCAATAAAGAAAACTGATGACTTGGATTCATCAAAATTAAAAACTTGTATACTCCAAAAGATGCAGTTAAGAAAGTGAAAAGATAACCACATACTATGAGAAAATATTTGCAAATCGTATATTTAAAAAAGAACTTATAATTAGGACATGTAAAAATCTCTTACAACTCAGTTAATTATAACATGCAAATATGAGCAAGGGATTTGAATAGAAATTTCTTCAAAAAATTTATCAGTGACCAACAAGCATAGTGACAAATGCTCAGCATCATACATAGTTAAGGAAATGCAAATCCAAATGAGATACAATGTCATACTAAAGTGCTATTAAAAAAAAAAAAAGACAATTGGTGAGGATTTTGAAGAATTGGAACCGTCATATATGGTTGATGGAAACTGAGACTGTTGCAGGCACTTTGGAAAAATAGTATAGCAATTTCTCAAAATGTTAAACATAGGGTTAGTATCATCGTTCAGTTGCTCAGTCGTGTCTCACTCTTTGTGACCCCCATGGACTGCAGCATGCCAGGCTTCCCTGTCCATCATCTCCCAGAGCTTGCTCAAACTCATTGAGTTGGTGATGCCATCCAACCATCTCATCTTCTGTTGTCCCCTTCTCCTCCTGTCTTCAATCTTCCCCAGAATCAGAGTCTTTTCCAGTGAGTTGGCTCTTTGCATCAGGTGGCCAAAGTATTCGGGCTTCAGCATCAGTCCTTCCAATGAATATTCAGGACTGATGTCCTTTAGGATTGACTGGTTTGATCTCCTTGCTGTCCAAGGGACTCTCAAGAGTCTTCTCCAATACCACAGTTCAAAAGCATCTGTTCTTTGGTGCTCAGCTATATGGTGCAACTCTCACATCCATATATGACTACTGGAAAAACCATAGCTTTGACTATACAGACCTTTGTCGGCAAAGTAATGTCTCTTCATTTTAATATGCTGTCTGTGTTTTGTCATAGCTTTCCTTACAAGGGGCAAATGTCTTTTAATTTCATGGCTGTATTCACCATCAGCTATGATTTTGGAGCCCAAGAAAATTAAGTCTGTCACTGTTTCTATTGTTTCCCCATCTGTTTGCCTTGAAGTGATGGATGGATGCCATGATCTTCATTTTTTCATTGTTGAGTTTTAAGCCAGCTTTTTTTACTCTCCTCTTTCACTTTCATCAAGAGGCTCTTTAGTTCCTCTTTACTTTCTGCCATGAGGGTGGTATTATCTGCATATCTAAGGTTATTGATATTTCTCCTGGCAATCTTGATTCCAGCTTGTGCTTCATCCAGCCCAGAAATTTGTGTGATGGACTCTGTGTATAAGTTCAATAAGCTGGGTGACAATATACAGCGTTGACATACTATTTTCCCAATTTGTAACCAGTCCATTGTTCCACGTCCAATTCTAACTGCTTCTTGACCTGCATACAGGTTTCTCAGGAGACAGTAAAGTGATCTGGTATTCTCATCTCTTGAAGAATTTTCCACAGTTTGTTGTGATTCACACCATCAAAGGCTTTAGTGTAATCAATAAAGCAAAGTAGATGTTTTTCTGGAATTCTCTTATTTTTCTATGATTCAGCGGATGTTGGCAATTTGATCTCTGGATCCTCTGCCTTTTCTAAACCCAGCTTGAACATCCAAATCCAGCTTGCATTGGAAGTTCTCATCATGTATGGTTGAAGTCTAGCTCAGAGGATTTTGAACATTACTCCGCTAGCATGTAAAATGAGTGCAATTTTATGGTAGTTTGAACATTCTTTGGGGTTGGAACGAGGACCGACCTTTTTCAGTCCTGTGGCCACTGCTGAGTTTTCCAAATTTGCTGACATATTGAGTGCAGCACTTTCACAGCATCATGTTTTAGTATTTGAAAGAGCTCATCTGGAATTCCATCACCTCCACTAGCTTTGTTACTGTATGACCCAGCAATCCACTTCTAGGTATCTATACAAGGAAAAAATGAAAATGTGTCTACTCAATATGAATGTTCATAATTGCATTATTCATAAGAGCCAACAGAGTACAACCCAAATGTTATCAACTGATGGATGGATAAATAAAATATGGTATATTCATAACAATGGAATACTATTCAACCATAAAAAGAAGAAACATGCCTACAACATGAATGAACCTCAAAAACATACTGAGTGAAACAAGCCAGACACAAAATATCACATATTCCATTTATATGGAATGTCCAGAATAGGTTAATCTACGAAGACAGAAAGTTGATTAGTGGTTGCCTGGAGCTGAGAGTGGAAATAGGCTGTGACTGCAGATGGGCATGAGGTTTATATGTGGAATGGTTGGAAATGTTCTCAAAGTACATTGTGATGATGGCTACACAGCTCTGTAAATATACCAAAAAAAATCATTCAATTGTACACTTAAAATGGGTGAAATATTTGTTATGTAAATTACATCTCAATAAAGCTGTTTAAAAAAACCACTTGAAGCAAATACGACAAAATATTAAGATGTCAATTCTGGCTGGTTGGAATGCAGGGTTTTGCTATATATTCTATTTTATCTATTTTTACTGTTTCTCAGAAACAAAAAGTTAAGACACCATAAATTCCTAGGCCCCAATTTCAAATGAAATAGATGCATTCATTTACAGTCTTTTGATTATACTCTCTCCTTCAGACACTGTCAGTTGCCCCCATTCCCAGAGGAAATTACTTAGAACATTCTCAGCAAATCTTACCACTCATATATAGCAAACCCAACTCTCTAGTGCCTAACTCTTATTTAAATATAAGCCAAGGGTAATTAGATGTATGAGGAAAACATTTAACATGAAAAAATAGAAACCAAAGCATCCTGGAAGGGCAAGTTCAGAGGGAAGCTGGCATAATGTAGAGAATAAATGAAACTAAAAAAAAAACACAAAAACTGTTAATATTTCAAAAGAGACAGAAAGATCTGCAGCCATGAAAAATGTTGGAAATAGAAAATGAATTCAGAGAACCAAAAGAATTTCTGAAAATTAAAAATAATTGCTAGAAGGCTTGGAAAATAAAAGAAAAAGGATGGAAAATAAGAGAAAAATAAGAAAATTAGAGGATCAGCCCGGGAAGTCTCATATCCAACAAATTCTATTTCTAGAGAGAGAAAACTGAAAATATAGTGGAAAGAAATAAAGATGGAATAAAAATTCTCAGCAATGAAGAATTTACATCAGAAGATCTAATACAATAACTGGCAAAAAAAACCATATTTTAATGAAATCTCAGAAAACAAGGAGCAAAGAAATAATCAACAGGGTGTTCAAAGAAGATAGGTTACACAAAAAGCATCAGAAGGCAGATTGGTTTTAGATTTCTAGAAGCTGTAATTCCATGGAACATTGTCTCCAGAATATTGAAAGAAAAAGGTAGAGCACAGACATTTTCAGACATGCAGATTCTGGTAGACAGTTGTTATATTTGTGGCCAGTAATGTTAGAATTCTGTTTTTGTATCTGAGGAAATTCATACATTATAACCCCCACCTTGCCAAGTGGTAAGTCATTTATGCAGTATCTGTTATTGCAAAGACATGAGTACATGACCTTAGCTCTTCCAGTCAGACATTTCCATGGAAGTGCTCAATTTGAAGGAATGTGTGGAAGTCAGTTTTGCACAAGATGTGTCCTTGGATGAGGATGGTGAGAGACTGAGCTTTCAGAGGCAGCAGTGGCATAGGTTTTAACTAGTGATGTCCCTTGCTCAGGGTCTTTGACCAGAGAAGTATAGAATATATAGATGGTTGGATAATTTGGGTGTTGTTCCTGGGTGCACAGTCACCAAACCCTATTGTTTGGTCTCCTGGAGATTCTGTGAGCTACCTCATAATGTCTAAAGATGCTTCCAAGGATGCTCCTAATGGATACTCCACCAACTCAAGAAAATAAACCAGGAAAGAAGATTGAGATGTGTCTGTTGGGGAGAGTGGGATGGTGGTGGCTAGATTAGAGGATCTAACAAAACAGAAAAAGAACACCCAGAATTTCAGTGAATAGAAACCCCAGGATACAGTCTGTGCAACAGCCTAAAGACTAACCAGTCCAGATTCAAGTCAGCATATGGAGGGCTCCAGGAAGAATATTCCTGAAAAGAGAAATTAGATTTGGTACCTGAAGTGTTTTATGTATTTAGAAGAGATTTACACTACTGGGAATTAATTTGGGGATGAATTAATATGTATAAAACTAGGCAAATGAAACAAAGCATTAACTATAGGATAACATTTCATACATGAAAGGCAGTGCAATCATGGTACACTACATGATTCAGCTGTATCTAAGATTATGTAGTAAAACTTCAGACTTGACAACCAAAATATTGGTTAATAGTTATAACCAATTATATATGAGAAGATGGGGTAGGGGAAGTGTGTGTGTGCTGGCATGGAGCAAAAGAGAACTAGATCCATGTCTTTCATGGTTTATGTCCACAATATCTAAAACTGCAAAGTCTAGAAATACTGGATATACAGAATACCAGAAGCAGCTAAAATATGTAAGAGTAAGCCTTTGAGGAGTGGGAATGAGGGATAGGAAGTATATTTGTCAGTGTTCTTTACTGCCTAGAGAATTTACCCTTGAGACAAAAGAGTTTGGTTTTGTTTGGGGTTTAGTTTTTCAGTGGTTCTATGGAATCTCTGGGAGAATTGCAAGAATTAGAATTATATTCTACTCAAGAAATATATTAAAAATTTATTCTCAATTCAAAGAGGCCTGTGTTAGAATTAAAATTCGAGTGGCTGTGTCATGGAGATACAAGTTCAAGAAGACTTTCACCTGACTGCCAGATACCACTGTGATTGCCACAGTATCCATGTAAGAGCAAAGTTAAGAGAGACATCTCTGAGGTTAATATCCCCATGCTCAATTTATTACATGTCACAATGAAATCATTACAAGACATTTAAGTTGCTGATTTAAAGGTCAAGTCATTGTCTTTGTCATGATTCAATTTCTGCTGTTCAACTGGATCAGTATTTTAGCCATCTGTTCATGCCTGACACTTCCCGTCATGTGTCATTCTCCTTTATGTTCTCACAACTGGATGTTCCTTACTAAGGAGCCCACATCAAACATTGGCATTTGAGATTAAAAGGGTCTAGGAAAAGGTACCTTTTCATCTTCTCTTTTCCACACAACTTCTCAAGAAGAGAATGTTGAAGCTTGTGGAGCAGAAACATGCAGGTATCTCAGAGAAAGAAGCAAGCACATCTCATAGAAGGGATTTATTACTTAAGTGCCCATTGAAGGTGTAAGCTAGCTTCAAGTAAAACAGTCTAGAGAGTTCCCACATCAACAGTTTGTTTTAAGCACCAAATAAATGGTGCAGGCAAACAGTGCTCAGGAGTGTGGAGGACAGTCTTTACCAACACCTAGGGTTTGCAGGTTTGGAGCATCCCAGTTGGCACTAATGGTTAAAGAACCCACCTGCCAGTTCAGGAGACAAAAGACACCGGCTCAGTCCCTGGGTCAGAAAGATCCCCCAGAGAAGGACATGGCAATCCACTCCAGTATTCTTGTTTGGAGAATCCCATGGACAGAGGAGCCTGGCAGGCTACAGCTCATAGGGTTGCATAGAGTTGGACACAGCTGAAGCGATGAGCACACGCAGAAGGATCCTTCAAGTAGGAGACTTGTCTGGAAGGCAGAGGTCATAATTTAAATAACAGTGAGAGAATAAAGTGGGGCTTTCCTGGTGGCTCTGACAGAATCCACTTAAAATATGGGAGACTTGCATTCAGTCCCTGGGTTGGGAAGATCTGCTGAAGGAAGGAATGGCAACCCAATTTTATGGACAGAGGAGTCTGATGGGCCACAATCCGTGGGTTCACAAAGAGTCAGACATAACTGAGCGACTAAGCACCGCACTGAGAGAAGAAAGGTGAGAGCCAAAGTGTGTGTATTTGAAGCTGGGAGTTAGTTTTAGGAACTACTGGGAGAGACAGTTGGGAAAACGAGATAAAGATGGTGCTCTAAAAACCTTTACTTTGTTCCCTCCAAAACTCCACGGAGTGACAATAAAGTGACAGGATCTTTGTTTTAAGAAGTAATAAACAGGGCTTCCCCGGTGGCTCAGTGGTAAGGAATCCGCCTGCCAATGCAGGAGACATGGATTTATCCCTGGTCTGGGAAGATCCCGTATGGCCTTGGAGCAACTATAAGTCCTTACGCCACAATTACTGATACCTGCTTACCTGAGAACCCACAAGAGAAGCCGCTGCAATAGGGCGCCTGCACCTCAACTAGGAAGTAACCCCTGCTTTCCGCAGCAAGAGCCCGTGCAGCACGGAAGACCTGGCACAGCCAAAGACAAAACACTAAAATTATAAAATGTGCGCGCACATGTATAAGTAATATACAAGGAGAATGGTGAAGGAGATAATACAGAAGCAAAATTTGAAAACAGAAGGACAAGTAGAAACTGATTTGTCAAACGCTGGAAAGCTGAATCCTAAATTGGCAGTGAAAGTCCAGAAGCAGCTCACTTGTCTCTAAGAACCTCAAAGGCACCAGGAATTCATGGCACCAGGTACCTCTGGATGTGACAGTTAAAATGGGGCTAAGGAGGATCTGTTGGAAGTCTGTCTGAGAAGCAGTTAAGATTAAGCAATTAACATTCCGCCCCTCCCCCGCTGCGCAGCAGAGTAAACTGCTATCTCACTCTGACAGAAAACAGCTTCATTGTCCAGAGTGGCTAAAAAGGATGTTCTCTGGACTGGGGATTTCAGGGAACCACTGGGAGTGTGGCTGTCAAAGGGGAAACTGGTTGATTTACTGAACCTCCGCAGTTGGATATTAGAAAATTCAAGACCTGTTTTCTGTGTCGTGGGGAAACCAGGCCTATCTCCTCAGGGGGAAGATTAGAAGATTCTTTACTGTTGAGTATCACCAGCATCAGAGCTTCAGTCAGGAAACAGCCCAGCCAGATCACCATATGGGGAAGACACCAAAACCATCCACATACCCAGAGCTTCTAATAAGTTCCTTGCGCCATACATACCCTTATATTTGAGCCTATTACTAAGGATCATAAACATTTGAGGAAAGCCTTGAACCTGAAAGAAGCCAAAACAAACAAACAGAAGTTTCAAAGAACCAGACTATGCAGGAGGTGAAAGTACCTCCAGCAGACAATGACATTTTAGTATCTTCTGAGAGACGAAGTAATGCTCAAAATTCTCCAATACTGACAAAGCCAGGCTTCAACAGTACATGAACTGAAAACTTCCAGATGTTCAAGCTGGATTTAGAAAGGGAGATGAAGCAGAGATCAAATCGCCAACATCCATTGGATCATAGAAAAAACAACAGAAGTCCAGAAAAACATCTACTTCTGCTTCACTGACTACGCTAAAGCTTTTGACAGTATGGATCACAATGGGAATATCAAACCCCTTACCTGCCTCCTGAGGAACCTGTATGCAGGTCAAGAAGCAACAGAACAGGATATGGAACAAGAGACTGGTTCAAAATTGGGAAAGCAGTATGTCAAGAGTGTATATTGTCACCCTGCTTATTAAGCTTATATACAGAGTACATCATGAGAAATGCCAGGCTGGATGAAGCACAAGCCAGAATCAAGATTACCAGGAGAAATATAAATAACTTCAGATATGCAGATGATACCACCGTTATGGCAGAAAGTGAGGAGGAAATAAAGATCCGCTTGATGAAAGTGAAAGAGAAGAGTGAAAAAGCTGGCTTAAACTCAACATTCAAAAAATGAAGATCATGGTATCCGGTCCCATCACTTCATGGCAAATAGTTGGGGTAAAAATGGAAACAGTGACAGACTTAATTTTCTTGGGCTTAAAAATCACAGCAGATGGTAAATGCAGTCATGAAATTAAAAGATGCTTGTTCCTTGAAAGAAAAGCTATGATAAACCTAGACAGCATATTAAAAAGTAGAGACATTGCTTTGCCAACAAAGGTCTGTTAAGTCAAAGCTATGGTTTTTTCCAGTAGTCTAGGCTTCCCTGGTGGCTCAGACGGTAAAGCGTCTGCCAGCAATGTGAGAGACGGTAAAACGTCGTCTGCCAGCAATGTGAGAGACGATTCCTGAGTTGGGAAGATCCCCTGGAGAAGGAAATGGCAATCCACTCCAGCACTCTTGCCTGGAAAATCCCATGGACGGAGGAGCCTGATAGGCTACAGTCCATGGGGTCGCAAAGAGTCGGACACGAGTGAGTGACTTCACTTTCACTTTGTATGGATATGAGAGCTGGACCATAAAGAAAGCTGAGTGCCGAAGAATTGGTACTTTTGAACTGTGATGTTGGAGAAGAATCTGAGAGTCCCTTGGAGAGCAAGATCAAACCAGTCAATCCTAAAGAAAATCAATCCTGAATATTAATTGGAAAGACTAATACTGAAGCTGAAACTCCAATATTTTGGCCAACTGATGCAAAGAACTGACTCATTTGAAATGACCCTGATGCTGGGCAGGAGGAGAAAGGGATGACAGAGGATGACATGGTTGGATGGCATCACCAACACAATGGATATGAGTTTGGGGAAACTCCAGGAGATGGTGAAATACAGGGAAGCCTGGCATGCTGCGGTCCATGGGGTCACAAAGAGTTGGACATGACTGAGTGACTGAACTTAACTGAGAGATTAAATAACTGTACCCATGAAACAAGAACAGGATTATGGGGACAGTGTGGGTAAGGAAGCTATATACACAGAAAAGAGCTAAGGGAGCAGAAATGAATTGCTGAAAATGAAAAATGTGATAAAAGATATGAACAAGACAGTAGAAGTAGGTTTGGAAGATAAAGATGAGAAAAAATTTTCAGAATATAGTGATAAAGAGAAAATTGAAAGAAGACATAAAAATTAGAGGTTGAATCTGTGAGGTCTGGTATCCAAATACAGGTGTTAATGTATGGAGGGAATAACTATAGGAAATTGTCAAAGAGGCAACTAAAGGAGGTTTCCTAAAACTAAAGAACCTGAATTTTGAGATGGAAAAGATTTTAGAACACTAGAACAAATAAAAGCTGTAAACTAACAGGGAAAAAGGAAAATACAGCAAACTAAGACAAGGAATCATATTTGCAACTCCCTTACTCCTCATGTCATACTCACAAAATGGTAAAAAGTGAAAAAGAAAGAAACAAAACCCGTTAGTATTAAAGGCATAGTTAAAATCAGAAATGGAGTAGCCCTCATAGTCAACGAAAGAGTCCAGAATGCAGTACTTAGATGCAATCTCAAAAACGACAGAATGATCTCTGTTGGTTTACAAGACAAACCAATCAATATCACAGTAATCCAAGTCTATGCCCTGACCAGTAATGCTGAAGAAGCTGAAGTTGAATCATTCTGTGAAGACCTACAAGACCTTCTAGAACTAACACCCAAAAAAGATGTCCTTTTCCTTATTTGGGACTGGGATGCAAAAGCAGGAACTCAAGAGATACCTGGAGTAATAGGCAAATTTGGCCGCCCTGGAGTACAGAATGAAGCAGGGCAAAGGCTAATGGAGTTTTGCCAAGAGAACACACTGGTCATAGCAAACACCCTCTTCCAACAACGCAGGAGAAGACTCTACACATGGACATCATCAGATGGTCAATACCAAAATCAGACTAATTATATTCTTTGCAGCCAAAGATGGGAAAGTTCTATACAATCAGCAAAAAGACTGGGAGCCAACTGTGGCACAGACCATGGACTCTTTATTGCCAAATTCAGACTTAAATTGAAGAAAGTAGTGAAAACCATTAGACCATGCAAGTATGACCTAAATCAAATCCCTTACGATTATACAGTGGAAGTGGGAAGTAGATTTAAGGGACAAGATCTGATAGAGTGCCTGAAGAACTATGGACAGAGGTCCATGACATTGTACAGGAGACAGGGATCAAGACTATCCCCAAGGAAAAGAAGTGCAAAAAGGCAAAATGGTTGTCTGAGGAGGCCTTACAAATAGCTATGAATAGAAGATAAGTGAAAGGCAAAGGAGAAAACAAAAGATATACCCATTTGAATGCAGAGTTCCAAAGAATAGCAAGAAGAGATAAGAAAGCCTTCCTCAGTGATCAACGCAAAGAAATAGAGGAAAACAACAGAATGGGAAAGTCTAGAGATCTCTTCAAGAAAATCAGAAATACCAAGGGAACATTTCATGCAAAGATGAGCACAATAAAGGACAGAAATGGTATGGATCTAACAGAAGCAGAAGATATTAAGAAGAGGTGGCAGAAATACACAGAAGAATTATACAAGAAAGATCTTAATGACCCAGATAATCACGATGGTGTGATCACCAGCCTAGAACCAGACATCCTGGAATCTGAAGGCAAGTGGGCCTTAGAAAGCATTACTACGAACAAAGCTAGTGGAGGTGATGGAATTCCAGTTGAGCTATTTCAAATCCTAAAAGATGATGCTGTGAAAGTGCTGCACTCAATATGCCAGCAAGTTTGGAAAACTCAGCAGTGTGCACAGGACTGGAAAAGGTCAGTTTTAATTCCAATCCCAAAGAAAGGCAATGCCAAAGAATGTTCAAACTACCACACAATTGCACTTACCTCACACACTAGTAAAGAAATGCTAAAAATTCTCCAAGCGAGGCTTCAACAGTACGTGAATCGTAAACTTCCAGATGTCCAAGGTGGTTTTAGAAAAGGCAGAGGAACCAAACATCAAATTACCAACATCTGCTGAATTATCAAAAAAAGCAAGAGTCCCAGAAAAACATCTACTTCAGCTTTATTGACTATGCCAAAGCCTTTGACTGTGGATCACAACAAACTCTGGAAAATTCTTTGAGATGGGAATACCATACCACCTGATCTGCCTCTTGAGAAATCTGTATGCAGGTCAAGAAGCAACAATTAGAACTGGACATGGAACAACAGACGGATTCCAAATTGGGAAGGGAGTACATCAAGGCTGTATGTTGTCACTCTGCTTATTTAACTTATGTGCAGAGTACATCATGAGAAATGCTGGGCTGGATGAAGCACAAGCTGGAATCAAGATTGCTGGGAGAAATATCAATAACCTCAGATATGCAGATGACCCCTCCCTTATGGCAGAAAGTGAAGAAGAACTAAAGAGCCTCTTGTTGAAAGTGAAAGAAGAGAGTGAAAAAGTTAGCTCAAAGCTCAACATTGGGAAAACTAAAATTATGGCATCTGGTCCCATCACTTCATGGCAAATAGATCAGGAAACAGTGAGAGACTATTTTGGGGGGCTCCCAAATCACTGCAGATGGTGACTGAAGCCATGAAATTAAAAGATGTTTGCTCTTTGGAAGAAAAGTTATGACCAACCTAGGCAGCATATTAAAAAGCAGAGACACTACTTTGCCTACAAAGGGCCATCTATTCAAAGCTGTGGTTTTTCCAGTGGTCATGTATGGATATGAGAGTTGAACTATAAAGAAAGCTGAACACTGAAGAATTGATGCTTTTGAAGTGTGGTGTTGGAGAAGACTCTTGAGAGTCCCTTGGACTGCAAGGAGATCCAACCAGTCTATCCTAAAGGAAATTAGTCCTGAAAATTCACTGGAAGGACTGATGCTGAAGCGCAAACTCCAGTACTTTTGGCCACCAGGTGTGAAGAACTGACTCACTGAAAAAGATCCTGATGCTGGGAAAGACTGAAGGTAAGAGTAGGGGTCGACAGAGGATGAGATGGTTGGATGGCATCACAGACTCAATGGACCTGAGTTTGAGCAAATTCCAGGAGTTAGTGTTGGACAGGGAGGCCTGGCATGCTGCAGTCCATGGGACTGCAAAGAGCTGGACATGACTGAGCGACTGAACGGAACTGAACTAACATACAAAAGGGAAAAAACTCATAAGGCAATATATATCTGGCCTTGGATGGGGAAATAACTTTCTAAACTTAAAGCCATGAAAGGCATTACATAGGAAAAACAGACTCAACTTTTTAATAAGACTGAAATGAATGTAAAAAATCATTTAAAACTAAATATAAATTTAAGAAATGGCAAACTGGGAAAAAACTATAACTAGATTCAACAAGAGGTTTAATATGTAAAATATTCATATGAGCAGTTTGTAAAATATTCATATATAATGTAAAATATGTGAAATATTCACATAATATGTAAAATGTTCACATAAGTAGTTGAGGCAAAACACTAGAAGCATATTAGAGAAAAATAAGCAAAGGATATGAACCAATGCATATGATAAAATCCAAATGGCTAACATTCATTGATGGAAAATTTTGGCAATATGAGTTAGGATCTTAAAATCTTTAAACTTTGCAATGTGGTAATTCCATTTCTAAATATCTAATCCAAGGAATATCATTGTTTCACTGATATTTTACTTTATATATTGATCTAAGTACTTAAATATAGGATATTTATAAATGAATAATAATTATGGAAAAGTAAAAAATAATAACTGTACAACAATAGGAGGAAAGTTGAGTCACTTATCTCCATCAAATAGAATTTATTAAGCTGTCAAATATTATGGTTATAATTATTTTCAATAAATGGTTAGTAGCATTATAACGAGAAGAAATTTATTAAACACATTATTTGGATATTGACTGTCAGCAGAAACAATGGCTAATGCTTGAGGCATTTTGTCAACAGTCTGGAATAATAACTTTGAAATATGCATGCAACAGGAAAGACAAGGCTTTCCTGCTGTCTTTAAATTGTTGTGAACATTCTAGACAGTGGCCACAGTGAGAGAGATTTTTAAACTTCATTTCTTACCTTCTCAGTTTAAAACACACACACACAACCCCCAGGAAAGCTTGGAGAAATTATTTTTTAAAGACTTCCTAAGTTCCAGAAATCCATTAAGTCTAATTATTCTGATAAAAATATTCTTCTTCAATTGTCAGAACTGTCAAGTTTCCTTAGATGAAGAATTTCTGTGTTACTTGGGAATACCATGAATAAGGGCAAAATAGAAGAGTATCTGAAATGAAAAGGTCTCTATTCACCTAGTAACTCCAACTGAAAGAAACATGGAGGCAGTCTCACAGTAAAGGCAGCCATCTGAGACCCATAGAGAAAGCATATGTCCGGAGCACGGAAGGATCACTGTCATTGTACTTGCAAATTCTGAGAAGTTTTGATTTGAGCACAGAGTTACACTTACAAAGTCAGAGTGTTTCCTTTGGATGCTCAATATCTGAAGACTAACGTTTACATAGATGGTTTTATATAGATGGTAGCCCAGCCTTATTCCTCCTAGGATCCTTAGAAATGTAAAAAAGGAAATAACTTAGTTTATAAAACAAATACAGCAGACATCCCTGGTAGTGCAGTGGTTAGGACTCTAAGCTTCCTTTGCAGGGGCACAGGTTCAGGCCCTGGTCAGGAAACTAAGATCCTGCATGCCTTGTGGCAGGCTTCTCGGCTGGCCTTAGTGGTAAGGAGCCTGCCTGCCAAAGCAGGAGTCATAAGAGACGGGGGTTCGATCCTTGGATTGGGAAGATCCCCTGGAGAAGAGAATGGCAACCCGCTCCAGTATTCTTGCCTGGAGGATCCCAATGGACAGAGGAGCCTGGTGGCTACAGTCCATAGGGTCACAGAGACTCGGACTCGACTGAAGCGACTTAACACACACACCCACATGCCTCATGGCACAGCCAAAAAAACAGAAACAAATACAGAGCAATCAACTCAAAGCTTATTTTAGTTGTCTGTTAATAATTAAATAAGAAATGAGGGCCTGTGTGATACTCATAATCAGCATTTTATTGTTTATTAGCAGAAAGACACTTAACATGGTATTTAAATATTTGACATTAATTCTTCTAAATTGTTTCACTTTTCTCTTTTCATTTCTTTAGAGGAACTTTTCAGAGAGAATGAAATATTTGACTGTATATTCATAAAAACATACCAAGAGTTTTAAATAAAATCAGTGAAGAAAAATTTTAAAGATGAAAAAGTTAGGGTGGAAACTTCCCTGGGAGTCCAGTGTCTAAGACTCTGCCTTTCAATGCAGGGAGCACTAGTTCAATCCCTGGTCAAGGAACTAAGATCCCACATGCTGTAGGGTGCAACCAGAAATTAAACAAAAAACTGCCCTGAGATGGGGAGATGATCACGTGATACAAGTAATGTTGGTACTTCTAGATCCTCAGAGTTCAGCTCGGGTGGTGACAGCTGTAAGTAGGAGAGGAAGGCAAGCTGGTCCTCGGGGTCTTATACAAGGAAGGAGAGCGCAGGAAGCTTCCCACGGGGTGTGCAGATGTCCCTAAGGCTTTATAGTAGACTATCAGGGGGATCCCCTGACATCATTGACTGTATGTCTGGGGAGAGGGAGATGAAATAGCCAACAGTAACTAGGATAATTGTATTACCATCCTGGGAAAAAATGACTTCTAAAGGAGGAAGTTAGTTTCAGGAGAAAGATAATCAGTTTGTACTAAACGAGTTGATTTTCAGGTGTTCAGTGGCAGGAGCAGCAAATCAGAAACTGAGGAGAAAGTCAATGCTGTTAGAGAAAGCTATGGCAATAAATAATATCTTTAAAGATAGGGAGAGCGATGCTAAGGAAAGCCATGAGCATAAAAAGGAAGTTTAAGGGGGAAATAAAAAGAGTTAAAAGACAGATGAGAATTGAGCATTGAAGTAAGTCTGCATTTGTGTAGTATAAAAAGTAAAACCAAGTAGAAAGAAAAAAAAAGAATTAGGAGTATTTTCAGTGCCCTGGAGGTCAGAGATATTCTAGGAGGAAGAAGGAGGTGTTCCATGAATCAGTGATGTAGAGAGATAAACTGTAACTTCTGGAGCAGTATTTGGGAGACAATTTGATGATTTATAGAGATGGATTCCAGTGGAAAAGTGGGGTTACAATCAGAAGACAAGAGAGATGAGGAAATGTGTTTGTGAACATGGATTATTTTTGTTTCTATTTTGGTATTAAAAGGAAGAGTTGGACATGACTAAGCAACGGAACAACAACAATTGAAAGGAAGGTGAAAGGACAGTAGCCTAAATCAGGAAAGAGACTGGTGATTTAAGAAAGACAAAGGTGATGGTGATTATTTATTTAGTTTTGGAATCAGTTCAGTTCAGTTCAGTGGCTCAGTCGCGTCTGACTCTTTCTGACCCCATGGACTGCAGCACGCCAGGCTTCCCTGTCCATCATCAATTCCCGGAGTTTACTCAAACTCACATCCGTTGAGTTGGTGATGCCATCCACCATTTCATCCTCTGTCATCCCCTTCTCTTCCCACCTTCATTCTTTCCCAGCATCAGAGTCTTTTCCAGTGAGTCAGTTCTTTATATCAGGTGGCCAAAGTACTAGAGTTTTTCAGCTTCAGCATTAGTCCTTCCAATGAACACTCAGGACTCATCTCCTTTAGGATGGAGTGGTTGGATCGCCTTGCAGTCCATGGGATTCTCATGAGTCTTATCCAACACCACACTTCAAAAGCATCAATTATTTGGTGCTCAACTTTCATTATAGTCCAACTCTCACATCCATACATGACTGTCTAGCTTTTACTAGACAAACCTTTGTTGGCAAGGTAATGTCTCTCCTTTTTAATATGCTGTCTAGGTTTGTCATAGTTTTTCTTCCAAGGAGCAAGCGTCTTTTAATTTCATGGCTGCAGTCACCATCTGCAGTGATTTGGGAGCCCCCCCAAAAAAGTCTGTCACTTTTTCCATAGTTTCCCCATCTATTTGCCATAAAGTGATGGGACCAGATGCCATGATCTTAGCTTTCTGAATGTTGAGTTTTAAGCCAACTTTTTCACTCTCCTCTTTCTCTTTCATCAAGAGGCTCTTTAGTTCTTCTTCACTTTCTGCCATAAGGGTTGTGTCATCTGCATATCTGAGGTTATTGATATTTTTCCCGGCAGTGTTGATTCCAGCTTGTGCTTTATCCAGCCCAGCGTTTCTCATGATGTACGCTGCATATAAGTTAAATAAACAGGGTGACAATATACAGCCTTGACGTACTCCTTTCCTTATCTGGAACCAGTCTGTTCCATCTCCACTTCTCACTGCTGCTTCTTGACCTGCATACAGATTTCTCAAGAAGCAGGTCAGGTGGTCTGGTATTCCCATCTCTTTCAGAATTTTCCACAGTTTGTTGTGATCCATACAACAAATGAGTGGGAGGTGTCAATTTAAGGAGTTTAAAAAGCAACATTAACTCTGGAAAGGAGGAGTACCTTCTCTTCC
>SJYC01074414.1:0-40563 GCA_006408675.1 Madoqua kirkii
CTACAAATAAAAATTTAAAAAAGGAAAAGAATAAAAATAAAAATCAATTAATTGTTTAAATTGGAGGATAATTGCTTTACAATGTTGTGTTGGTTTCTGCCATACAACAAAGTGCAGAAGTCAAAACTTTACACATAGCCCCTCCCTCTTGAGCCTCCTACCCTCCCCCCACCACCCCTCTAGTCATCACAGAGCACTGGGCTGAGCCCCCCGTGTGACACCCCCTCCTTCCCCGGCTGTGTCCACAAATGCATTCTCTACTTCTTCTCTATCCCTGCCCTGCAAATCGGTTCATCAGCACCACTTCTCTGGTTTCCGTATATATGTGTTAATACCTGATATTTGTTTTTCTCTTTCTGGTTTCACTTTGGAGCTGGAAAAAGATACCTATCGCATGCAAATGAAAATCAAAAGAAACCTGGAGTAGCAATACTCATAGCTCATTCTTTCTTGCAAAGAGCTGTTCTTTCTGGGAGGCTTTGCCATGAAGATGGTAGCATGCTTTGTCTTTGTGACATGGAAGGTCTCACTGGTCACACTAAAAAGAGCCCCAGGCTTGATGCTTTACTGTGCTGTTACTGTTTTGAAATTCTTAATAACTTTTGTACAACGGACCCCATGTTTTCATGGGCACCGGGCCCCCAAAATTTTATCGTGATCCTAGACAGGAATGTTCTTGAGAACATGGGCTGTGATTTCAACTATGCATATAAAGAAGATAGTATTTTTGGAAGCCCTAAGGGAGCAGTCAAGTAAAATTGCACTCATTTTCTAAGTCGTAAACCTAGGCATATTAACACCAGCCCCTGTGTCATTGGGGACATCTCAGGAGTTGTAGTAGGCATCCATGTGTAGGAGGTAATGGAAGGCTTCACTGGGTTCTTCTAAGTTGAAAAAAAAAAAAAACTTATAAAGTTATGCAACTCCCTAAGGTCCACATGGGCACACGGAGTCCTCATCAGTGCTTCTGTGAGCTTCCCCTCTGCCCACTGGGAAGAAAGGGCATTCTCTTTGCTTGCTTTTGGAATGAAACCGGCAGGAAAGAAAATAGCCCCGACTTTTGTGTCTCCTCCAAATGCAGGGCTTCCTGCGTGGCGCAGCTGGCAGAGTAAGCCTGCCAATGCAGGAGATGCCAGAGGCGCAGGCTCCATCTCCACTCAAACATTCTTGCCTGGGAAATCCCATGGACAGAGGAGCCTGGCGGGCTACAGCCCATGGGGTTTGCCGAGAGTTGGGCATGACTGAGCGTGCGCTGCACCCAGAGACTATAATGCCTGTGGGGCTGGGTTCCTGCCTTATTGAAACTGTGTTCTTCTCCTAAAACCAACGTGATATTGTAAGTCAACTTGACTTTAGTTTTTAAAAAAGCAAAAATCTGTGTTCTCAGAAGCTACTGGGTTCTACTCTTTTGCCCTCTGGAATGAGACCCGTACTTAATGGAAGAAAGAGGAAGATGCAGAGGTTAGAACTTAAGGGTCAATTACACTGTCCCAGAGGCCTGTGTGTCAGGCTATTGCAGTTTGACCCATCACGTTTTCCAAGGGCTGAGTTCTGGGCTGAGTTCTGTCCCTCACTCTAAGTTAATAAAAATTACATAAGAAATATTCTTAGTATGTACAGACCAGTCTATAAGTTTCACGACAATTTCCAACTCTCTGGTTGTAATTCCAATCTTTCCTCTCCTAGGTGTCATGATGCAAGCCATTATTTTACTTGAATATGATTTGCTATATTTTTTAAACGGCTTTTAAAGCCTTTGGTACTCTGTGTGGAAAGTGACAGTCACTCACTCATGTCCGACTCTTTGCAACCCCGTGGACTGTAGCTTGCCAGGCTCCTCTGTCCCTGGAATTTTCCAGGCAAGAATACTAGGGTGAGTAGCCGTCCCTTTCTCCAGGGCATCTGCCCAGCTCAGTGACTGAACCCTTGTCTCCTGCGTTGCATCTGAGCCACCAGAAAACCCATCGCTGCTCCATATCAGTCACTAGTTATTAGTAACACATTCCAAAGCTGACTTCAGCATACCAGACATCAGTCTCATCACTGATTGCTGCACACTCAGACACTTGATGAGAGAATCCTTTCCCCAAGTTTCAATATAATGTTTTAAAATAAATCAACCAGAAACCATCTATCACCCCCCTCTCCAGGCATTACTTGAAGACTGAGTTACATGCTAGACCAGTAAAACTCACACTTCTTCCTAAAACCATGCATATGAATGGCATTATATTTCCATCCGGAAAAGCACGGCCCCAGTGCAACACCATCATGCTCTCCTGGAGTGTCCTGCTCACTCTGACCCGAGTGCTCCTTTGCGAACACGCACAGCCTCCTGAGGGCAGAACCCTGTCGTGTTCCGTGGTGCACAGCCGGCACCGAGCAGGGTGCCTCGCAGATAACAGATGCTTGTGAAACGTCACTGAGGAAAGGACACATCTCAGGATGGCCACACACTGCATTTTTAAAAGAGGTTTTACTATGTGATTCATCCACTGCCATCATAATTGTGGATACTTCCTGCTAGCTCTACCAAGTTCTGCCTTGTCCGAGAGAACAAGGACCCCTTCTCACTCCTCCCGATCAGTCCATCCCCTGGCCCTCTCACCTGGGCAGTTTAAGCGCCCTCGAGGCTGTGGGTGGCGGCCCTTCATCTGATGACTGATGGTGGCAACGCAGTCGTGACTCCTCCGCCTGCGTCCTGCAATGGAGTATTCCTGCCGTCTCCCTCCCATTTCTAGGACACGCAGTCCCCAGGAATCCAGCTTCTGCAGAACTTGTGTCTCCTATCCATCTAGCATCTTTCCATCCTCTGGCCTCTCCAAGCACGGAGTCGTGTGTTATCTCCTCAGCAGCTTTTGGACTATTTGGCTGTTTTTCCTTCAGCGTGGCTTTGGGTAGTTAAACGCACAGACACAAGCAGACTAAGACGTGGAGCTATCACTCCGTCTCGAGTCATTACCATGTTTTTATAAATGTGATTTCTCATGGCTGCAGGACTGTCCATTACACAGAATTAGTCATACTTTTCTTAAAAATCCCTACTGCTAGGCATTATAAGCATCCTGAAAGGAGCGTTCTTATACTTAAATGTTTGTGAATATCACTATCATCACTAATATTACCTGGGATATGTTCTTAGGTGTGGAGATTCTAGGCCAAAGGACTGAACTTTTTCAGAGACAGGTCCACACGAGGATAAACTAGGCGACAGGGTATCACCTGACTTGAAAGATCTGCGTAAAAGATACAGAGATGATAATACACAAGCAAGGACGGGCTTCCCGAGAGGCAGGCCAGTGTAAGAGACACCGGAGACGCAGTTCTGAACCCTGGATGGGGCCGATCCCCTCGAGGAGGAAGAGGCAGCTGCCCGCGCTGGCCCTGACCGGGGGCGCTCGGGCTGGAGGGGCCGCCGGGGCGCGCTCGTCTCCGCTCCCCGCAGGGGCGGCAGCCGCGCCGCGTCCTCTCCTCCCGGGCTGACCCCAGGGCCCCGCCAGGGCGCAGCGGGGAGGCCGCCGCCGTTCAGGTGGCGCTCGTGTATTTGTACCGCACAGAGTAGCCCCTGGCCAAGCAGGGGCCTCGTGAGCACAAGCGCACTGCTGTAAGTGAGCTCAGCTGTTACATAGCCCTTATTTTCAAAACATGGGGTGAGAGAGCCTGAACCCACCGTCTTGGCTAAATCACTCTCCCCACAGCAACCTGCTCCAGTATTCCTGCCTTGGAATCCCGTGGGCAGAGGAATCTGGGGGGCTGTGGGTCCGCAGGGTCACTTAGAGCAGTCTTACACCCAGTTTTATCTCTGCCTCAGTTCACTGTGGATCACTGATACGGTGCTTTAATTTGTCTGAATTTTCTTTTCCCCAAATACATACATCTGTGAGAGTTAGCAGACTGCTTACTATTTGCTTTGTGACTGGTAAAGCTTCAGCTGGAACCCATTCCTTTTGTTTTAGGTTGTAAACGGCTATGGAGATAAAAGATCCCATCAAGAACCTTTCACTTCCAGTTTTACTTATAGGCACCAAAAATGTTAAAATCGGGGATATCAAGCGAATCCATGCAGCGTACATGTCTGGTCTGAATTGAAATGGTTGATATGTAGGATGAGGATGAGTAGGAGCTGTGAACTGCAGGATGGGCGCCGGGTTTGAAGCAACTCAAGAAAGTCGAGTGCAGAAAAGAGGCGGCGGCGCCCTTCGCTTCCGGCTCGCCACCGTCTGCCCCGCTCTCAGCAGCTCCTCTCCTGTTGATGTGGTTCTCATCAGTGCATGTTTTGAAGCTTTACTTTTTCCTAAAATATTTATATGCATGAAGAATATATAACCAGCAATCTACAAGCGGGGATATCTTTAGCCATGTTACAGCAAAAGACCTGGAGGACAGAAGGTAGGATTTTCCAGAGGGCAAGCGAGCCTAAGTTCACAGAAGTTTCGATGACTTCAATATTCTTGAGCCTGGTATTCTCAAGGAGTTAGTCGGATGTTTCCATAAGTGAAAATGTTTGATTCTCAATGATAGAAATTCTTATGCTAATTAACTTATGCAAAAAAAAGAAAAAAATCAGTTTTAATATATATAATGAAATTGCAGTCCGTGGGATTCTCCATACCAGAATACTGGAGTGGGTAGCCATTCCCTTCTCCAGGGGATCTTACCAATCCAGGGGTCAAACCCAGATCTCCAGCAGTGCAGGCAGATTCTTTACCAGCAGGGCTACCAGGGAAGCCAAGACTGGAGTGGGTAGCCTCTCTCTTCTCCAGCAGATCTTTCCAACCCAGGAATTGAACCAGGGTCTCCTGGACTGCAGGTGGATTCTTTACCAGCTGAGCTGCCAGGGAAGCCCAATAGCCACCAAGTAGTGGGCTTGTTCTCGTGATGCGATTCTTGCTTTGGTTGTGAAGAATCCTGGGTTGAAACCCTGGATGAGCCCCTTATGGAGCAGGTTTGGGGGCTTCCCTTGTAGCTTAGTCACTAAAGAATCTGCCTGCAATGCAGAAGACAAGCGTTCAATTACTGAGTTGGAAAGATGCACTGGAGAAGGAAATAGCTACCCACTCTAGTATTCTTGCCTGGAGAATTCCATGGACAGAGGAGTCTGTCAGGCTACAGTCCATTGAGTCTCAAGTGTTCAACACAGCTTAGCAACTAAACCACCACATAATGAAAACTTCCCACATTAAATTTGGTTTTTAGGGAGTCAACAATGTCAGGGGGCCAGGCATCTCACTTTTTCCTGTGTTAATTTCATGTTCAGGTTCTACTAATGGCAAGAGGGATGCCCAGAAGCCCTCAGTCTACATTATTCCAACTTTAAGTCTAGTGGAGAAGAATGTACGCTTCAATATTTTTCTCAGTAAACATGTGCCTGAATCCCCAGATTGGGCTCTGCTTTATGGAATCTAGTCTAAGAGAGCAAGGAAGGAAACAATCCTAAACTGTGTCTGGGAGAAGACGGAGAAGACGTTCTCGTTGTTGATCTCAGTGGCAGAGGACGATGGATTCCAGGTTTTGAATGCTCATGCCCATTGATGGATAAGGAAGTTAGAATAATTCCTACTGATCCCTATCAGAACAAAGAAAACTTGTAGAGCTTATTATTAGTATTTTACTCCTTTAAAGAATGTTTACGTATTCATTCGGCTTACTCACTCTTGGTCATGGGGCTCAGTAACAGCAGTACAGAGGCTTAGTTGCTCTGAAGCTTGTGGGATCTTAATTCCCAACCAAGGATCGAACTGGTAGCTGCTATATCCCAAGGCATCTTAACCACCTGACCACCAGGGAAGCCCCTATTTCACTCTTTTTTTTGGGGGGGGGTGAAGACTCAAATCAAATTCACATGGCTTCCCAAGTGGCACTGGTGGTAAAGCATCCCCCTGCCAATGCAGGAAACATAAGAGACACAGGTTCGATCCCTGGGTCAGGAAGATGCCCTGGAGAAGGAAACGGTGGCTGCTACAGTATTCTTGGCTGGAGAATCCCATGGGCAGAAGAGCCTGGCGGGCTACAGGCCGTGGGGTCACAAAGAATCAGACACAACTGAGGAAGTGGGCATACACATTTACAAGACACATACAGTGTCAGATCTCTGAGCGCATGCTTGGGTGGCATTGGGATTCAGTATTTTGGGGAGAGTGGAGACCTGATTTTAGGGACTTTGTAATTGCTCTTTGCTTTAAATGGGTTATAGGGACTTTGGGTGGAAGCCCAAGGTTAGATAATGCTGTGTCATTTGCTATGACTACTAAAATAAGACCAGAGTGAGTAGAAATTTTATGACTCAAAAAATTCATCTCCTTTTCATGGATTTTCGAGGTGACCTCTTTGAAGCTTTCTGGCTTTCTGATTTCACATTCCAAAGACTAAGAATGGAAGAGGAAGGGTTATAATTTAAGGCCACAGTATAAACACAGTTGATTGCAAAGAACAATAAATTGCCATCAGAAATCAATACATTATTTTCCAAAGCTTGTCTGGGGAGAATCATTCCATCTTCACAGACACGTGAATGTTAGCTAGATTTATAGCTGTTTGCTGGGGGTTTATACAGCATCATATTTCCAATGGATCCATCAGGAAGAGAAGCTTGGTTATTCAGCCTCCCTTTAGGGAGTTCAAACAGCAGAGAAATTTCTGAGATGATGCATTGAGAGTTATAAAGAAGTGATCTTTTCCATGTACAATTAATTGGTGAATCCTGGGATAGTGCATTTAATGGTTTACTTTTTAATGCTTTATTTTGCACACAGGGGCCTGGATTAGATAAATTTACCTTACTAGTGCAGATAATATTAAACATTTGGGCAGTCTTGATACACGATGCTTAGTTGTACATATTTAAAGGGAAAATTTAGCATGCATGAGGACACTGAAAATATAAAATATGTTGATTGCAGTCACAGAATGAACCAAACTCTAAATTCGAATTTACTGAGCAGGAAAGTCAAATTTGAAGAATTTGGTTTCAAGCACCAATAGTTTGAAGGAGTCATATGCTAAATATTGAATCACCCCCCACCCAAATCCTTACAGACATTAAAAACTTCAAACACACACCAAAATCTGACTTACTTGCAATTCACTAATTTGTAGTTCACAATAGTGTTTCTTAGCTAGAATGACATTGAGTTGTGTCTTCTATTCAGAGAAAATTAGCCATTCTGTGTAAAAGCATTTTCCCAAGGAGCATCTTATCTATTTATTAAAGGACTTGACAGCATGGAAATTGCATTTCATTGAAATAGTTTTGTAATTTACCTGGATCCCAATTAGTACAAAATTGTGATGTTTGACTATCCTTTACTTTATACCACAAGAACATCTAGTTCAGAGTTTAAATATAATATTCCTTTCCAATAAAATATTTTTATAAAATGAGGTCTTTTCCTCCTCCAAAGATGCTTCTTTTAATTTTTACCAGATAGACCACTCTCTCTTATTATTTGTATCCTGAAACAGAATCATTTTATGAATTGAATCATAGACTGTCTTAGCTCTAAATATAAATTAAGCCAAGCAAATAAAATTTAGCTGGCCATTCTCAACCAGTACTGTGGAGAAGCTTAAACATTTCTAAAGTCCCATATTAGGCCAACTAATCAACATCCAAGGGTATTGCGTCAGGTAAAGGCATAGCAAGGGGCATTTCTAAGACAGATTTGGATAAAAATTAAAAAAAAAAAATTCAAAGGATAACTTTCCAGACCAAAGCGATTTCCCCATCTGAATCCACATACAGTGAGAATTGCTCCATCTGCAACTCTATGCATCCAGAACATGAAACCCCGCTTTCAGGACAGGCATGGGGGGAAATGAGGACATTCTCGTTGTCTCAGGGACCTTCTCTGACCTTGCATGACTTCCCTCATGCCCTCAACCACGAGGTCTCTGAAACAATCTAGGCGCTACGGTCAGTCCAAGAAGATGCTCGATCTTGGTGTGGCTCACTTCTGCCAAGTCCTATCCCTAGAACCAAAGAGTCGTTAGGGGAGGATGAAGGGGAAAGGGCTTTATATTCTGTTGCTATTAAAAATTACCGCAGGTGCAAGGCACACTGATTCCAATCAGTCTCCCACGTATTGTGAGAAAAGCCTAGCAAGTTTAGAAAGCCTAGCAAGTTCCAAAAGCTGTAAGTTTCCATCAGACACAGAATAACCTCGGGCTGCCATCTCAGGAGATGGACTCACGGAACTGAACAGCCCACAGGTTCTTCAACTTATCTGCATCTCCCCTCTTACTCTATAGTTGCCCTTCAGCTTGAAAGTACTGACCTGTAACAGAAGTCAACATTTGGTCATTTATTCAACAAATGCTTATTGTTCTATATCAAGCATTGTGAGTAGGCATTGGAGACATATAAATTAATGTGATAGACAAAATCCTTATTGTCAGAGACCTCGTATTTCTGGGTGGGGTTGTACAACTACGATAGAGAAATCTTTCAGATAAAAATCCAGAGCTGTAAACACTGCAACCGACAGAACAGGGTGCGAGTTTAACCACGGTGGGGCTGCCACAGCGGACGCTGCAGTTAAGAAGTCAGAAAACGTGTTCTGTGTGTTTTAATATTTCACCTTTCAAAGTGTCCCATCAAAAGTCAAGTTTATCTTTGCAAAGTAGGGCTATAAGTCAGGGTTCTCTAGGGAAACAGAACCAATGGGATATAGAAGTAGACACAGATATATAGGCTCTTGAGAGTCCCAATACCTTGGCCACCTGATGCGAAGAGCCGACTCATTGGAAAAGACTCTGATACTGGGAAAGACTGAGGGCAGGAGAAGGGGGCGGCACAGGATGAAACGGTTAGATAGCATCCCCGACTCAATGGGCATGACTTTGAGCAAACTCAGGGATACAGTCAGAGGAACCTGGTGTCCTGCAGTTCACTGGGGCCCAAAGAGTCGGACATGATTTAGTGACTGGACAACAGCAACATGTACTACCAGATCCAGATATAAATAGAGATATGAGAGGAGATATAAATGGAGATGATATGAGCGGAGATTTATGATTAGCAGTTGCTTCGTGTGCTTATGCCAGCTGAAAGTGAACAGTGTCAGTCACTCAGTCATGTTCAACACTTCTCACCCACATGAACTTGACCCCATGAGCCCACCAGACTCCTCTGTCCATGGGACTCTCCAGGCAAGGATACTGGAGTGGGTTGCCATTTCCTTCTCCAGGATGTCTTCCCAACCCAGGGATGGAACCTGGGTCTCCTGCACTGCAGGCAGGTCCTTTACCATCTGAGCCGCCTGACAGCTGAGATGCCCCACAACGTGCCATCTGCGGGCTGGAGAACCAGGGAAGCCAGGGCCATGCTTCAGTCCGAGTCCAGAGTCCTCAGCGGCACGGGGCTGCTGGTTTAAGCCTTGGCGTCTGAAGGTCTGCCAGCAGGTGCTGCCGCATCTTGGCGGGTCCATGACCTTCCAGCTCAAGAGGAGGGACAGAACTGCTCTCCCCTCACCTTGCTGTTCCGTTTGAGGGCCTGCTGGACTGGCGAGCGTGGCTCTTCATGCCGTCTACCAGACCAAATGCCAATCAGTTCCAGGCACACGTGCACAGGCTCACCAGAAAGAATGTTTTCCAGCGGTCTGGGCACCCATCCCTAAGGGCAGTCAAGCCGACACATAAAGTGAACCACTGCAACCGTTACAGAGTCCATCTTTATTTCAGCTTGTTAGTTATATAAACGTCCCGCTTATATGTGCATAAATGTTGGATGTTTGTGGTGATTTGAAAGAAGACCCATGGGTCTGAAGCCTGAATTTGTACAGTTTTGTCATTCCCTTTGAAAAAGAACACGTCTCATCAGTTACCTGTTAGAAGGGGAAGAGTAAGTGCCTGACTGTGTAGTCAGACCTGTGACGTGGGGTCTTTCTGGGAGAGACGGGGTGCCCGCGGCACACACGTCACTCTCGCAGGCGTGCTCCTATCTCCTGAAACCAGCAGAATTCTTGCTGATTTCAAAGGTGGTCTATGGAGATAAAGTTGCATGCTGACTGACAAGTCAGAGCCTGAGAGATTCCGCATCAGCCGTCTTTCTCCTTAAATATGCACCTTTTGCTGGTAAGTCTTTCAAACAATACAGTTGTCAATAATTTAGGAAATGATCTCCAATGTCTTAAAACTTTTATAGCACTTTGGGTTTGCAGTCTGGTGATGTTTTATATCCTGGATGCCTCTACGAATCAAAATCTTTATTATGGAGTCAAGTACATACCCAGAGCTCTCCTAGAAAAGGGAGGAAAAGGACAGATGTTTGTAGATAAATATTTGCAAAATGAAAATGTTTTAATGAGAAAATCTTGTGGCAATGAGGATAGAATGAATGTCCAAACTTGGAAAATAAAATCGGATAACCTTCATCTCATCGATCTGGTTTTTGATGAGATCTTTAAGACTAGTTTAACCACAGTTAAGACCTGGAAGTGAGGAAGATGTGATCTACTTATTACGCAGAATAGCGCCTTGCACTTCAGAGATGCTTCATGAACCTGTGTTAAGTTGGCACCTCCCTAATTTATGGGGATATATGGGCTTCCCTTGTGGCTCAGCTGGTAAAGAATCCACCTGCAATGTGGGAGACCTGGGTTTGATCCCTGGGTTGGGAAAATCCCCTGGAGAAGGGAAAGGCTACCCACTCCAGTATTCTGTCCTAGAGAATTCCACGGATATCCATGGAGTTGCAAAGAGTCGGACACGACTGATCGACTTTCACTTTCACTTATGGTATAATCTTGAACATAGGTCTTCTTCCAGTCATGAGAAATCCACAAGCATCCTGTTTAAACTACAGTTCATGTGTGTCAGGAATTGTTAGTAAAATACATGGAAATGCAGGTACTATTTGTGCTGATACTAGTTCATTATCATAAGCTTTTATTACACCAGTGGTTCTTAACACTACCCAAAGCAATGTCATTTTTATAGCAAATATTTCAAAAACTATACCTTTTACTCTTATGAGGTAAAGTTCATAGGTAATATGAGCTTTATACCATATAATTTTAAGATGTAATATCATAATTATCATATGAGAAATGAGGACACTACTGTGCTTTATAGCAATAATAATAAGACACATATTTTAATATAGGAACATTTAGTCCTGGCCATACTAGAAGACAAAATACAATTATCAAATATTTACACTTAGATATAGAATTATCTATTTAGACATATTTGCACAACTAACCAGGCTCCTCCATCCATGAAAATCCCATGGAGCCTGGTAGGCTGCCATACATGGGGTCGCTAAGAGTCAGAGACGACTGAGCGACTTCACTTTCACTTTTCACTTTTATGCATTGGAGAAGGAAATGGCAACCCACTCCAGTGTTCTTGCCCGGAGAATCCCAGGGATTGGAGAGCCTAGTGGGCTGCCGTCTAGGGGGTCGCACAGAGTCGGACACGACTGAAGTGACTTAGCAGCAGCAGCAGCAGCAATGAAGGTTTATCGTGTTGGTTGTTGCATCTGGAAAATACTGCGGTTTTCCAAAAAATGGTGAATGACTGACTCAGTAAAGTTATGAACCACAGTAAAAGTTTACATCAGTTTATACAGACATTGTGCTCTGGAAAACTGAGTGGTCAAAACTGTGAAGCGATATTTTAGATTTGTCTGTGAGGGGTGGTTAGATCCTAGGCTCGTGTAAGATTATGAATAAGTTTGCCACCTTCTTGGATATCCACGGGAATGTTTCAGAAACACTCAGAATATAGGAGTGTCCTTTGTTCTTTGGGGAGGAAAGTCTGGATTCCTTGGACCCCGTATTCCAAATCAGTCCTGCTCGCCCCCACTTACCCTGACCACCAAAGGGAACGTCCTCTCAAGCCCCCAACGTGCCCTGTGAGGCTGCCCTGTGGCTGCTGAGAGCCCGTGAACACGTCACGCGGGCGAGAAAGAGGCTGTAAACCGCTCCTCTTGCTCATCTTGGGATGTCGTTGCCACTCTTTCCCTAGTTCCTGGTCATTTTTGAGATGTAACACCCCACAGCAATCTTGCCACCACTAACAACTGGTTGTGATATAGTTTTCCTGTCCCCTAGTCATTTAAATGGAAATGAATGGAACTAAAATGAACCCCGCATGTTTAAAGGCAGTTCTGGTTTACATAACTATAAGACTGGAAAAAAATTATTGCTACACGGAGGGCACAATTAATCACGTGGAAGACGAAGACAAAAAGCAGGACTTTGTCATCTTTAAATGTGATCTTCATATTTCCATTTCAATGTAACAGTAATGGAAATATGCAAAAAAGAGAAAAAAGACGATTGTTGGGTTCAAGGAGCTTTGAGTATTTCAAAGCATTGGCGAATGGAAGCTTAGAAATGCTCTGATAACGAGCACTTCAGATTCTAAGCAAAGCTCACAAAAAGTGGCTGGTAGGTTAAATCACTTCTGTCCTGGGGTGTTTGGTTGTAATACTAAGGATTTTAAGTGATAGCCTCATAAACTCAATTGACCATTAAAGACAACTGACCAAAATACTAAAGCCTTTGGCAGGGCAGAGAGGGAGGGGGAGCCTTAACGACAACAGAGTGATTCAATCAAGTTTAATAAATACTCACCGAGGGTCTAGCGTATGTCACACACTGGGAAGATCTAGCGTTGATGAACCTCTTCCAGAAGCTACACACACTGGTCTATAGTCTTCTCAGTAACCTCCCTATGAGAATATCTCATCCCCACTTTATAGATGCCAGCACTGCGGTTCAGCTGGAGGAGGAAATGGCAACCCACTCCAGCATCTACGCACTCCAGTATCCTTGCCTCAGGGTCCCGTGGACAGTGGCGCCTGGGCAGCTGCAAGCTGTGCGATTGCAGAGTCTGACAGGACTCGGGGACTAAACAGCTGGGGCTGAGGGTAAGCAAAGCTGGAGAAGCAGCGCTGGAAGCTGGGATCTGCACGTGCGCGTGTTTCACGCTCAGGGAGGAGAGTGCGTCATTGCGGTACCGGGTTCTAGGATAGGAAAGGCGCATGCTCCGTTTCCTTTATCCCTCGAAGAACCAAGTGATAGAGCTGGTGGCTGTTCCTCTAGCTTTACAGCTGTCGCTGTAGGCACGGAAAGCTAGGACTCGGCTCAGATCACACCACGCGTGAACTGTGCAAGCCAGGCGCACGGAGGGCTGACACGACTTCAGAGGACCTGTCCTTCCTACCCGGGGCTCCTGTGCCTGGTAGCACCATCTCACTTTTTCATTTCTGTGCTTGTCATGATTCGCTCTTGAATGTGCCCTGCCGTGTCTCTTTGTGACCCTGTGGACTGTAGCCTGCCAGGCTCCTCTGCCCGTAGGATTCCCCAGGCAAGAATACTGAAGTGGGTGGCCATTTCCTTCTGCAGGGAGTCTTCCCAGTCCAGGGATCAACCCCACGTCTCCTGTGTCTCCCGCATTGCAGGAGGACTCTAGTCCTTTCGCTGCTGGGGAAGCCCTACTGTCTGATTTTATTCATGATGCCCTCTCGGCTGTCGTTGGCCTCTGTAGCTGCACTCGGGCATCACTCCAGCTAAGACAGCCGGGGCTGCTCTCTGATGGTGGCGCGTGGGCTTCTCAACGCAGTGGCTTCTTTGGTTGCTGAGCATGGGCCTTAGGGAGCGCGGGCCTTAGGGAGGGCGGGCCTTAGGGAGCGCGGGCCTTAGGGAGCGCGGGCTTTAAGGAGCACGGGCTTCGGCAGTTGCAGCTCCTGGGCTCCACTGGTGTGCTGTGCTTAGTTGCTCGGTCGTGTGCGACTCTACGATCCATGGACTGTAGGCCATCAGACTGCTCTGTCCGTGGGATTCTCCAGGCAAGAATACCAGAGTGGGTTGCCATGCCCTCCTCCAGGGATCTTCCCAACCCTGGGATCAAACCCAGGTCTCCCACATTGCAGGTGGATTCTTAATGTCTGAGCCACTAGGGAAGCTCCAGAGCACGGGCTCAATAGCTGCAGTTCACTGGCTTAGTTGCTCCGAAGCAAGTGGGGTCTTCCCGACCAAGGGATCATGCTGGAGTCTCCTTCATTGGCAGGGGGATTCTTTACCACTGAGCCACCAGGGAAGCCCTATCATGATTCTCCTCATTAAACTCTTGGGAGAAGCTCCAGAGCACGGGCTCAATAGCTGCAGTTCACTGGCTTAGTTGCTCCGAAGCAAGTGGGGTCTTCCCGACCAAGGGATCATGCTGGAGTCTCCTTCATTGGCAGGGGGATTCTTTACCACTGAGCCACCAGGGAAGCCCTATCATGATTCTCCTCATTAAACTCTTGGGTGGTACCTCATTAACTATAAAGATCAAAGTGTAACTTTTAAAAATGTAAAACACACTTGTATTAGCTAATTATCTAATTCCCTGAAGCAATCTAGAAAAATCTGCCTTGAAAGAAAGAGTGCCACGGAGAGCATGGCATGCAGGCCGTCCCCTGCTCCTGAAGCAGCCCTCACGCCCGGCACCGGCTTACTCAGGTTTACAAGAAGCATCGCAGTTAATACATGGCTTCCCTTGGTTAATGTAGTTAACAAACTCGGGTTTTTCCCCAAACTTACTTGACCAGGGAATCCTTTTCTCCACTAACATCTGTTAAAATCCTTAGGATCTAATATCTCACCTAAGACATCTGGGAATCAAAGAGATTGTCTAATTAGCTTTTTAGAGACAAGATAGGTTTTAACATAGCCCACCTTTTGCAAAATTGAAGGGAGTCCAAGTTTCTGCCTCTCTTTTGGGTACCTCCGAAACCTCATTCACTGTCTTTTCTCAAATATTCGCCCAGAGATCTTCAGGGAAAGTGGCCGAAAGGAACCCAGAGGCACCAGGACTGCAGCCCGTTGGGTCGCAAAGGTCAGATTTGACTGAAGCAGCTGAGCGTGCACGCACCCGCAAAGCAGGAAGAGACTCGCAGGCTCAGGGGACAAACGTAAGGCTGCTGGGTGGAGGGCCACTCGGGGAAGCTGGGGTGGACATGTACACCCTGCTGTATTTAAAATTCGTAAAAACAAGGGGCTACTGTGCGGCACAGGGAACTCCACTCAGTGTGACTGGCAGCCTGGAGGGAGGGGGTCTGAGGGAGAATCAGTCCAGTCAGTCCAGTCGCTCAGTCATGTCTGCCTCTTTGGGACCTCACAGGCTGCAGCACGCCAGGCCTCCCTTGTCCATCACCAACTCCCAGAGTTTACTCAAACTTATGTCTATCAAGTTGGTGATGCCATCGAACCATCTCATCCTCTGACATCCCCCTCCCCCCCTCCAGTCTTCAATCTTTCCCAGCATCAGGGTCTTTTCCAATGAATCAGTTCTTCAGATCAGGTGGCCAAAGTATTGGAGCTTCAGCATCAGCATCAGTCCTTTCAATGAATATTCAATGGGTCATAGCTGAATGGTCTAGTGGTTTTCCCTACTTTCTTCAATTTAAGCCTGAATTTTGCAATAGGGAGTTCATGATCTGAGCCACAGTCAGCTCCCGGTCTTGCTTTTGCCTACTGTATAGAGCTTCTCCATCTTTGGCTGGAAAGAATATAATCAATCTGATTTCAGATTGATTATTTCAGGCATCTGGTGATGTCTACAGAGTCCTCTCTTGTGTTGTTGGGAGAGGGTGTTTTTTATGACCAGTGTGTTCTCTTGGCAAAACTCTATTAGCCTTTGCCCTGCTTCATTCTGTACTCCAAGGACAAACTTGCCTGTTACTCCAGGTGTTTCTTGACTTCCTACTATCCATTCCAGTTCCCTAGGATGAAAAGGATATCTTTTTTTGGTATTAGTTCTAGAAGGTCTCGTAAGTCTTCATAGAACCGTTCAGCTTCTTCAGCATTACTGGTTGGGACTTGACTTGGGTCACTGTGATACTGATGGTTTGCCTTGGAAACGAACAGAGGTCATTCTGTCATTTTTGAGACTGCATCCGAGAACTGCATTCCTGGACTCTTCTGTTGACCATGAAGGCTACTCCATTTCTTCTAAGGAATTGCCCACAGTAGTGGATATAATGGTTATCTGAATTAAATTCTCCCATTCTGGTTCATTTTAGTTCACTGATTCCTAAAATGTTGGTGTTCACTCTTGCCATCTCCTGTCTGACCACTTCCAATTTACCTCGATTCATGGATCCAACATTCCAGGTTCCTATGCAATGCTGCTGTTTATGGCATCGGACTTTACCTCCATCACGAGTCACATCCACAGCTGGGCATTGTTTTCGCTTTGGCTCCGTCTCTTCATTCTTTCTGGAGTTATGTCTCCACTGATCTCCAGGAGCATATTGGGCACCTACCCACCTGGGGAATTCATCTTTCAATGTCCTGTCTTTGGGGGAGAATGGATATAGGTGTGTGCATAGCTGAGTCCCTTCTCTGTCCACCTGAAACTACCACATTGTTAATCGGCTATACCTCTGCGGCTGCTAAGTCACGAATGAAAGCGAAAAGTCAAAGTGAAGCCGCTCAGTCAAGTCAGACTGTTCGAGACCCCAATACAGAATAAAAGTTTAAAGTTTGAAAGACAAAAGAAATTAGATTCTAATTTCAGTTCTAGAATTTTCTGATTTTAGTGTCATATGGAGTCCATGGATAATGGAAGTGAATACGCTTTGGAAGCAGGTTACCAGCTGTGCAGTTCAACAGCACACACTTGGCTGATTGCCTCTTTACGCTTCTGTTACTCACATGTAAAACTCGGATAATGAGGGTACTCTCCATGCCTTTGCTGTGAGGATTAAATGTGACTTATCACACCTGCAGTCTTTAGAACCAGGCCCAGCAAATGGGGAAGATATATGCATCATGTAAAGGAGATTAATAGAAGAACAGCTAGGCCTTGAGTCATGTGTCAAATGTGCCTGCAAGTGATGGAGAGCAGGGGTCCCCAGCCGTGCCTGATAGCCTGAGGCGGAGCTGATGTAACGACAGTAGAAATCAAGTACCATGAATGTCATAAGCTGTAGTCATCACACACACCCCCCACGTTGGTCCATGGAAAAACTGTCTTCCATGAAACCAGACCCTGGTGCCAAAAACGTTGGGGGCCACTGACGAGAAGAAGGGGAGACATTTGGCATGAAGGTGCATGTATCACACACACCATCTTAAACTCAGAGCAGGTAGGACGTTTGGGTTTGGAAAGAATGGGGGTTGGCAGTGAGAAGACCTGAGATGACCACCGCACATAAAGAATGACGAGAAAGCAGTGTGTGCACGCAGCCGCCACCGGGAGGCCTGCTCCGGAGGCCACCCTCAGAGCACTCTCTCCTTGCAAAGCACCGCAGGGCTGGCTCACACGCATACTTACAGCTTACCCGCTTTCAGATTTAAGAGACTGTGATTGCCCACCGCCTTCCCTGGGGGCTCAGATGGTAAAGAACCTGCCTGCAGTGCAGGAAACAGGGGCTCCATCCCTGGGCAGAGAGATCCCCTGGAGAAGGGAACATCTACTCACTCCAGCCTTCTTGCCTGGAGGGTCCCACAGACAGAGGAGCCTGGCAGCTACAGTCCATGTGGCCACAAAGAGTCAAACACGACCGAGCAACTCTCTCACAAACACACAGACACACACAGACACACACACATAGATGACACACACTCACACACACAGGCACAGATACATAGACCACACACACACACAGGCACACAGACACAGATATATAAACCACACACACACATACACACAAACAGACACACACACCACACACACACAGACACAGATACATAGATGACACACACTCACACACACACAGACACACAGGCACAGATACATAGACCACACACACACACAGATACATACACACACACACACAGACAGACACACACACACAGATACATACACACACAGACACACACACAGGCACAGATACATAGACGACACACACACACAGATATATAAACCACACACACACACACAATTGCCCTCCTTGGGCATGGAGCCTGGAAGGGCAGGCTCATTTCCCAGCCCCTGAATGGGGCTGCCCTCCGTGACGTCTGTCTCCAGGCCCATGTCCTGCTGCACCCTTACCCTGGCCACATCTGGCCATGTCATGGGACGAGGCCTGTTACCTAGAGCCATCTTGAAATGAATATGTAAGCGATTGAGGCAAAGGCTGTGTGAGTGCTCAGTCACCCAGTCGTGTGCGACTCCTTGCTATGCCATGGAGTGTAGTCCTCCAGGCCCTCTGTCCATGGGATTCTCCAGGCAAGAACACTGGAGTGGGTTGCCATTTTCTACCCAAGAAAATCTTCCTGACCCAGGGATCGAACCTGAGTCCCTTTATTGGCAAAGTGATGTCTCTGCTTTTTAATAAGCTATCTAGTTTTAGTCTGAACCCCTCCAATGTCTACCAGTAGACCCTTAGCTACTCCGGACTTCCTTTTTGTCATGACAATTAGTGTAATCTGATGACTCAGATCTGCTTTGAATTTTTTCTTTAGAATTTAAGCAGAAAGATGGGGCCTATAGGCAACACTGCATAATGCTGCATATTTTGTGAACTGAGAGCAGTGTAATGAAAACGCTTTAGTCCTTAGTTGAAAAGGTATGTGGGGCTGTAGAATGCACCTAAGGTGTGCTGAGCGAATTGTTTGACTGTGATGGTGATTCATGAGATTGAGCCTTGTGTGAGGTGTTTGGTATTTCAGACCTTTTGGAAGGAACCTTCACTATCTAGTCAACATTAATTTGTGAGTGTTGAGATACAGGGTATGAGTAGGGAGAAGTGAGAACTTGGGTGGCACAAAAGACTCCCACATGGGATGAACGTTCAATACGACTGAGCAATGCAGTGATCTTTAACGCCAGATAACAGCCAGGGATTATTGCTCATTTTTGTTAAGCAAAAATACAACATGAGAAGATACCACTTTTAATTACTTCATTTCCTCCCAAGGATAGATTCAAGTGATGCAAATCAAAAAAAAAAAAAAATTCACTCAGGTGAGATGAAAATCTTTTAGTTTACACAAGGTAAGAAAATCCTGATTTCAGCGTGTAATGCTGAGCATTTTGTTCTGCATCTTTACAACGTGCTCCGGAGCCTGAGGCGGCTTTTACGTGGCAGCCTTCTCTGCTGCTGCCTGAGCTCCTGTGCTCATACACTGCAGGCTGCGTCTCCTTCTTCCATTTGACAGCTGTGGTTAACAGGCTTTATTTTATATTAAGAAGTTAGCATACAAAGGAGGTTTCAGAAATTTCTAACCACCTAATGAATGACACTGAAATCCCTGAAAGGTTATTGATGAACAGATTGCAGCTGATTAGATATTTGGAGACAGAATTTTAACTGAACTTTATACACTTCTTTATTTGAAGATGTAAAGGGTGAATGCAATATTAGGATACAAGGAATTTTTATCTGGCAGAAAGTGATAAATAATAAATGTGAAAGAGCTGAAGAGTGAATTTGCATTTATCAGGGTTATTCAGTGTAACGAGCCATTATCATCATTCTTATTATGAGAAGCTCACATTTCCAATTTTGGAATTTATGTGTTTTCAACAACTAAATGTTTTTTTCATAATCTACCCAGCATAGGTACAATATAATGAATGAGGGGACATTTGGAAACTTCCTATAGAAGGAAGGCAGCTGTTTCCTTTTTAACATGATATTTATAAAACTTCACGAGCCTTTAACTAGAATTAAACTATTAACACACACATATACACTTTTAATAACTTGGTTCTTTGGCTTGTGGAGCTCAGTTCCCAAATCTTTCAGCTTTGCTGTCTTGAATGTCTTATGTTTGTTCACCACCAAATGAGAATGCGTCCTATGCACCGGATATACAGAGACCTGTGGTTTAGCACACACTTTTAGGCAGTTAATACTAGACGGGTGCATAACGTGAGGAACACACACTCACTTAAGAAAAGGTGGACGCCTGAAAAGTTAGAAGGAGCGAACCATTGATTCCACTCCTTGCAGACGAGTCCGCCTCGATGCTGGTGGGCTCCCCGACCCTGGCTCGTCCGCACCTCCCTTCCCTGTCTTCTGTGTGGAACAGGACCACCTTAGGGGTACTCTTTCATAGCCTTCCTTTCTTTAAAAGTGTGCTTCTCCGTATTGGAGAATGACTGCTTCACAGTGTCCTGCTGGTCTCTGCCATACATCACAATGGCTCAGCCACAGGTAGACACCACCCCCCTCCTTCCCCCTCCCACCCATCCCGCGCCTAGGTCACCGCAGAGCCCCTGTGAGCTCCCCGAGTCACACAGCACACTCTCACTGGCGCTCTCTTTTACTTTACATCTGGTGATATATGCATTTCAATGCTGGTCTCTCAATTCGCCCCACCCGCTCCTTCCCCCACTGTGTCCACAAGCCTGTGCCGTCTGTCTGTCTGCGTCTGCACTTCAGCCCTGCATATAGGCTCATCAGTACATCTGTCCAGATTCCATGTATATGTGTTACTATACAATAGGTGCTTTTCTCCTTCTGACTTACTTCACTCTGTATAACAGGTATAGCCGCCTTCTTTTTTCTCAAAATATTTTTGATGGAGACCATTTTTTAAAATCTTTGTTGAATTGGTTTAGTATTGCTTTTTCTATGTTTTGGTTTTTTGGCTGTGAGCCCCGTGGGATCTTCGCTCCCTGACTAGGCATTGAGCTTGCATCTCCTGCAGTGGAAGGCAAGTTTTCACCAGTGAACCATGAGGGAAGTCCCAGCCTTCTCTTTCTCCACTTAATGCTGCCAGCATTTCCCCAGGCCAATGGATGTGCTTCTGCAGCATGATTCTGGACAAGCACCTGCTCACATATGGCTGTGCCATATTTCACTTAACCTAACGCCATTGTTCTAGAGGGGCATTCACAGCTCTGCCAACTAGCATGTAACTAGTGCTCCAGTCAACACGTATTTGAAGCACATTTCTACTCCCGTAGCAAACGTTTCTAGCAGCGCTATTTCTAGATGAAAATGAATGAACCTTGTGAGAGGTTTAATGCAGATGAGCCGGGTGCCTGAGTTGGCTGCCTCTTGCTGTTTGATGTCACGCTCTCTCGCCCCTGGCAACACTGGCCACTGCTGCCAACGAACACTTAATCTGCTGCTTTATGTTCGTGTCTCCACCAGAATGTGAGCCCCGTGAGGACAGGGGTGGTCTGCCTGGAGCATGGCTACTATCTTCAGCACCTGGGACCATGCTTGGGACAACGGAAGAAGTCACTCAATACATGTTTTTAGAATGAAAGGAAGGAAGAGGGAAAAGATGAGACAGCTGGGCCAGGGGGAACAAGAAATAGAAGTGAAGGGAGAAGGAACGGAAAGATGGAATCACTGTGGCTCCGGCTTTTAGTTTGTAAATGAAGTGGGTGGATGGGGAGCCACCCTGGGGCTCAGCAGTAGAGTCTGCCCATCAGTGCAGGAGACAGGGTTTGATCCCTGGGTCAGAAAGATCCCTAGGAGGAGGAAACGGCTGCCCACCCTAGTATTATTGCCTGGAGAATCCCATGGACAGGAGCCTGGTGGGTGCAGCCCACAAGGTTGCAGAGTTGGACAGAACTTAGCGACCAAACACCAGCGCCGCATGAAGAGGGAGTGGCTGACAGCAGACTCTTGAGCTCTTTTCAACCTAGCATGTTCTATCTAGCCCTGGAAATTACAAGTAATGAAAACAGCGTCTGCCCATGTCAATGGAAGTGGCTTTCGGAAACAAGGACTTAGCATAAGAGAACAGGTGGAAATGAGCAGCTTAATGGCTGATGGGCTCCTGAATGTGACATTGGTGGGGGGAACCTACTCTGCAGTGTTGATGACACACCCGGTGATGAGACTCTAGACATCAGCTTTCCTCCTGCAAAGAGACGTGACTAGAGGGTGGTTAAGAGTGCCATGGGGGCACAGGAGCAGGAAAAAAAACAACTGGTAGACAAGTATTTGCATTGATGCTGCAAACACAGATTGGCAAAATGTTAAAGAAAATAAATGTCTTCCCCACAGTGATGGCTGGAGAGGATACAGTGAACAGAAGAAACACCGGTGCAGATGAAAAGGACCCACTGGTGGAAAGACTGGAACTCTGATTCTGAAATGCATGTGTGTTTTCTGGGTTAAAAACCAGAAAATGGTCTTTAGAAATTTTTAACTTAGAAAAATGAAATTGTTTTCCTTATGTAACTTGTTCACAACCTTTCATTTCCTCAACTGTCCTTTTTTCTTTTTTTTTTAAAGAAAAACAAAACAAACACCTTCTTTTTTGGTGGAGAGAAAAGGATTTGGCCCCTTTGGGTGGATTTTGGTGTTAATTCAAGGCTGTGTGCCAACTGTGGTAGTGAATGGACACAGGAAAAAATCTGACCCCTAGACTGGGAGGCCCCAGAAGGGTGCAGTGTATATCAATGGAAGTTAATGCAAAATTGCCTACTTGGCTGGTGCAAGTGAATATTAAATATTAATAAAACAAATTCCATTGTTTTCAACTTGGAAAGAAGGTGCTATGTTCAGGGACCTTTGTTTCAAATTCTCTAACTAAAATTAGGGTTCTAAAAAGTATTGTTCTTCTCTGGAATGATGGAAATTAAAATTCTCCCTGTTAGATTTATGCTGTATCTAGGAAATGCAAAGGTGATACTTCAGGAGAGGAGGTTAAGATTAGCAGGAAAAAAAATCAAACAGAGGGTATTTAAATACCGTATTACAAGCGAATAATGTATTCAGTCTTGTAAGAAGGCTTGCAAGATCTAAGGGAATAAGCAGAACTGAGGATAAAAAGGAATTTAAAGTGGGGGAGGCGCTTTGGAGACTTCAGTGATTAAAGGGTACCATCCATAAGCATAGCGACACGAGGCAGATAGCTTATACTCTGTGCTAGCTCTTGGCTGAACTCATTCAATATTTCCCGTTTCTTTAAGAGGATGTAAGAAAGCCATTTACTCTGAATTGAGCAGGAGACACTGCATTTCAAAATGAAGCTCTCAGCTCTCAGTTCCAGGAAGGGAGCCCTCTCTGTCAATGTGATGCTTTCTTTATCCAACTTTGTTTTCTCACCTGCGTCTGAATTCTGGATCCCGCCAAGGAGACCTCAGGTTTCTGCTAGGTGCTATTCCCGCTGCGAGACGTGCACTAGGGTAGACAGCGTTATGGCTCCAGGGAGTTTCATGACGCTCTGGTTTTTTTTTTTTTTTTTTTTTTTTTTTGGTTGCCTTGGGTCTTTGCTGCTGTGCAAGGGCATTCTCTGCTTGCAGTTTGCGGGCTCTTCATTGTGGTGACGTCTCTTGCTGCAGAGCACAGGCTTAACTGTGCCACCGCACACAGGATCACCCCGAACCAGAGATTGAACCCGTGTGCTCTGCATTGGCAGGCGGATTCTCAACCACTGGGCCACCACCAAAGGGAGGGAAGAGTAGGGTGAGGAAGGCAGAGTGAGCCAAGGGGCCAAAATGGTTCGTTTCCCAAGTTTCTGAGTTAGGTTGACCTGAGCTTAAACGTCAGCTCTATTTTTTGCAGGTCATCTCTAGTTTTAGGGACGTTCTGAAACCCTCTGAGCTTTATTTCTCACCAGAGAACAATATTTGTGCATTACAGGTTGAGTTCTGGATTGAAAGTAACTCTGTATGTATGACCTTTAAAGAACTTGGCACATTATAAACATTTAGGAAGTGGTAGTTTAAAACCAAATAACAGTCATAAAATAGGGGCTGCTTAATTATCAATTACATGTTTTGGCATTTTAAGAAGTGCAACTTTTCCTTTTTGCTTTTACATTTAACAAGGAGGTGGGCAATAGCAGAAAGATTCCTGTACTAAAGTCATGAGGCTGGGTTTATCTCAGAACCTGAGGAAGTCTTTCAACTTGCCCGCCCTTAGTGCTCCTGTGTTAGTTTCTTGTTGCTGCTTCAACAAATGGCCACAGACTTAGTTTCTGAAGACAGCAGTCATTTACTGTCTGACAGTTCTGCAGATCAGAAGTCTGACACAGGTCTCAGGCAAAACTCAAGAGGAGAATCACTTCCCTAGCTTTTTCACCTTCTAGAATCAGCCCATCAGACAAGAATTCCTTGTCTCTTGGTTCTTTCTCTATCTTCAAAGCCGGCAACTGCTGGTTGAATCTTTTTTAAAAATATAAAGTCCTACTATGTCTAATTGTAGCACTGTTACATTTTTTGTTTTCATTTTCAATCTTTTTAAAATCTCTATATATTTATTTGGCTTTATTTATTCTGGCAGAGTCTTGGTTGCTCGCGCAGGAGCTCTGCTGTGGAATGTGGGGCCCTTAGCTGCCTGCGCATGACCTCAGCCGCAATTCGTGGGGTGGACTCCCTGTGCCCAGGTCCTCTGCGCTGGGAGGAGCCGTGGCCACTGGGCCACCAGGCAAGTCCCCAGGTGGACCTCTCCCATTGCTTTGCTCTGGCCTCCTCTTCTGCCTCCTCTTCCACTTTTAAGGAGCCTTGCAATGACATCAGGCCCGCCTGGATGACCCGGGGGTCGTCTCTCCTCGGGGTCACCTGGTTTGTAGCCTTAATTCTGCAGCCGTGCTGGCCCTTGTCACGTAAGGTTCAAGCGCTCCAGCAATTTAGGACATGGATATTTGGGGGTGACTATTATTCTACCTGCTACGTTTATACCTGTTACATGGAAATAGCTTACATAGTAGAATTTATTTTAAATGAAAACATGTAAGTTTCCATTCATTTGCTAATCTTATTTAAGAAAGGACTTCCTCCTTGAGGATTTGAGTTCTGTATCTTTCTTATGTCAACTGTACCCTTAACACATACTGATATTTCTCACTTTTTTAAATTAAGAGGAAATTAGAAAGGAAATTGTGAAGCAATGTATGTAGACTATTTTAAGATATTTTAAGGAGTTTTCCATTTTATGTGATTTTTTTCACTCAAGCCTAGTTCAATTCCCTTTCCAGTTTCCAAATATTTCAACTCAATTTTCATTGAAAAATTATTTTTCACTAATATTCGCCAATTTATGTAGCATCTCTGTGTTTCCAACAGCAGGAACAAGCAGCACCGGCAGCTGTAGCTGATCTTGGTTAGCGCGGAATTCGCCCACTGGAGGCGCGGTGTGCGGCAAACAGGAGGCCCAGGGACCAGTCGGCGTCCTCCGGGGGCTCTGCGGGAGCCTGGAGCCGGGCAGATCCTCAAGCGGAGACTCGGAAAGGGCGGCGGTCACAGTACCGGAAGCCAGGGTTGTGGAGGGCTTACTGTCCATCTCGCACCGCGTGAGATTGCTGGTTAGTCACTAGGTCACGTCTGACTTCACTGCGACCCCATGGACTCTAGCCCGCCGGGCTCCTCTGCCCGTGGGACTCTCCGGGCAAGAACACGGGAGCGGGCTGCCGTCTCCGCCTCCCGAGGACCAAGAGGGCTTACTGTCCATCTCGCACCGCGTGAGATTGCTGGTTAGTCACTAGGTCACGTCTGACTTCACTGCGACCCCATGGACTCTAGCCCGCCGGGCTCCTCTGCCCGTGGGACTCTCCGGGCAAGAACACGGGAGCGGGCTGCCGTCTCCGCCTCCCGAGGACCACGTTTTGCCAGAACGTTCGCTTGTGACCCATCCATCTTGGGTGGCCCTGCATGGCGTGGCTCATGACGTTACTGAGTCACACAGACCCCTTCAACAGGTCAAGGCTGTGACCCACAAAGGGCGCTCTGAGGAGGGAGGCGGAAGGAGACCCGCAAGCGGAGGAAGCGGGGAGACAGGAAGTGCTGACCCCCGAGGGCTTCCTGCTCCGGAAGCAGTCGCTGCAGTCGCTGGATCCTGTGCGCTGCCTGGGCTTGTGCACGCTGCGCTGGCTCCTCCCTCTCGCATAGGCGTCACACTTCTCTCTTCTCACTGCAGAATTCAGGCTCCAGGAGCAGGGGTGTCGTCTGTCTCAGGGCTCCAGCACCCACTTCCAGAGGAGCACGTGGTTTTATGTCAGCGTTTATACATTTGTTAGAATGAAAGGGAAAAAAAAAACCTGTAAATTCCTGAATGGTCATGTATGGATGCGAGACTTGGACTGTAAAGAAAGCTGAGTGCGGAAGGATTGATGCTTTTCAACTGTGGTACTGAGAAGATGCTTGAGAGTCCCTTGGACTGCAAGGAGATCCAACCAGTTTATCCTAAAGGAAGTCAGTCCTGGGATATCTTTGGAAGGAATGATGCTAAAGCTGAAACTCCAGTACTTTGGCCACCTCATGCAAAGAGTTGACTCATTGGAAAAGACTCTGATGCTGGGAAAGATTGAGGGCAGGAGGAGAAGGGGACGACAGAGGATGAGATAGCTGGATGGCATCACCAACTTGATGGTCATGGGTTTGAGTGGACTCCAGGAGTTGGTGATGGACAGGGAAGCCTGGCATGCTTCGGTTCATGGGGTCGCAAAGAGTCAGACAGGACTGAGCGACTGACCTGAAATTCCTGAACCAATATTCTTTGGGGAGGAGCAGCCTTGACAAAGGAGGGTAAAGAATGGTGACATTTTAACATAATAAAAGTGAAATGAGTGGCACAGGAGGTGGGGAGCTTTCTCTTTTGGTTCCATCCTGTGATTTTCAAGATAAGTGTCAAGATCACGTCAACTTGTAAAAAGTGAACATTTCTCTTCAGTTTAAAGGGGACTGTCTATTTCCTGGTGTAGCATGGCTAAAATCCCTCGAAGTTGAAGGTACAGACTTCATATTCCCTCACAGTAATTTTCTGGCTGTGGGATTTGGGGCAAATCGCCTAACCCTGTCTGTGTAATGAGGTTGGTAATGTTTTTGTCTCCTGTTGTGAAATCGGAAAGTTAAGTCTCCCTTTTCAGAAGGGAAATGTGAAATAGATCTCCATTTATATCTTCCCCAACTGCATTCTCTATCTCCTCTGGCCCAGCCTTGATGAAAGGATCATAAGTTAGGTGAGGGATTTGGAGAAGAAAGGAAACAATCCTATGGACCTAAAGATGCCTTCTTATTCAGGCGCCTTGACAGGCAGCATTTTTCTTTATAAACAAGACAAAAAAGGACTCAGAATATTTAAAACTCATGAATGAAATATGGGGCAATGGTTCCAGGTGAAATTAGATTTAATAATGATCAGTTTTTTCTAGGATAGATAATCTCCCCATGTTTTCTCAGATTCAACGGAAAGAAAACAAATCTTTCCAGAACCATCAAATGCTTAGACTATACAGACTTTCTTAACCTTAGGACACCAAACTTCATCCCCAAGAGAAAATGTGTCATAAAACCATGCTGTAGGCAAAGTGTTCATAACGTTTTTCTCATCATCTATATTAGCTGTAACTAGACTTACAAGTTGCTTCTCCCTACAACTCCCCCTTTAAAACATATATATATTTGTTTGTTTATTCTGGCCGTGCTCGGCCTGCCCTGCCCCTTGGGCTCCTCTCTGGCTGCAGAAGGTGGGGGCTTTCACTGCAGAACTCACGCTCTAGGGTGTGGGCATCATAGTTGCAGCATGTGGCTCAGTAGTTGGGGTGCTCCAGCTTAGCTGCTCTGCAGCATGTGGGCTCTTCCTGGACCAGGGATCCAACCTTCTCCAATTGACAGGCAGATTCTTCACTCCTGAGACACCAGGAAAGCCTCCCCCCACACACACCTTTTTTAAAATCTACAGTGAAGGAGAAAGTTTGTGTTTTTAAAGTGACTCTAATGTGTCATTAGAAACCCAACAATTGTCAGAGCCTTTTGGTCCACACCACCTTAGAGACCTATTGTGAAAATCAAATGAAATAATGGCTTGCAAAGCTCTTTTAAATCTATAACCTGAAAATACATCTAAGGCGGGTGATGTTGTGCTGAGCTTGGATGAGCACTCACTAACATCTGAGGTCTTTCGAATAAACCAAGGCACTTTACCCCTATCTCATGGTCTCCCTATAACAGCCATTAGACTAAGCCATTTAAATGGCCTTACTATTAGGGAGATGGTGACCTGAATTCTTATTTCATGAGAAATTCAAAATAATCTAGGTAATGCACATATTAGTGAATTCCTATAAAAGTTCTGCTTTCCCACCATTACTATTTGGATTTTTAATATTGTAAAAAACCCATTTCTTATTCCTCACCCCCGACACGAATGCTTCTGACTTTGCTGGTGCCTCATCCAGGTACTTAGTTTGCCTCCTGGGGACTCCAGCCATGGATTTATGTGTCTTCCAGACAGTGTAAATTAAGTAGTAAAATCCATCCTAAACTAATTTCTAACCAACTTAATCCAACATTTTTTATTACCCAAAGAGTTTGGGCATCTTCTAAGATTGATGTTTTTCTGACCCCGAGCTTGGCTAAGTAAACCATGAGAGAAAGAGACAAATGGAACCACGTAACAAATTAAGGCGTACCTCGGGCACCGACAGTTGGCTCTTCGGTCCCATCTGCCGCGCTGCGTTTCTGAGATGCACTGTGGCAGAGTGTGGGGTACACTTTCCTTTTCTCCTCTCCTGAAGACCACGTCTTTTCTGCCTGGAAACCTGATGTCAGGACCCCCTGACCAAGGGTGGCTGAAACGCTCGTGCAAGTCTGATGGTGGGAACCTTGTGCCCAGATCTCATCTAGAGACACGTTTCCTGGATGTATCTGTCTTTCCTTCCCCTACCTGCCCTCAGGTGGGTCCCTGCATATGGCCTGTGTCTGCAGCCCCTGCCCGCCAGTGAGCAGGATGACAGGCTGGAGGATTATTTCAGGGAGATTCAGGGAGAGGTGCCGATGTGTCTGTGGGTCATAAAGAACCACTAAGAGTCTTGTTTCTGAAGCACAGGTGCAGCTTGTGTGCTCAAGCCTCATCTTGAATTTTTTCAGCACCTGCTCTGAAAAGCGATCGATGTTTCTCTCAAGTCTGAGCTTGATGTATGGGGAGATGCGTGTTCCTCTTTCTATGAAAAGAAGGTGCTGGGCTTCTTCCTGCGAGGTCTCCTCCAGCTCTGACAACTGTGAAATTCACATTGCCAGTAAATCCATCCCCCCCACCTCGGTTTCTGGGAAAGACGTGTCGCTGCTTACTGGACACATGGTTCCAAACTGTAGTCAGGGGCGTCTTTTAAGATTCAGGTTTGTTGTTGTTTAATCACTGTGTCTGACTCTTTTTCGACCCCGTGGACTGTAGCCCGCCAGCCTCCTCTGTCCATGGGATTCCCCAGGCAAGAATACTGGAGTGGGTTGCCATTTCCTCCTCCAGGAGATCTTCCCAACCCAGGGATCAAACCCAGGTCTCCTGCATTGACAGGCGGATTCTTTACCACTGAGCCACCAGGGAAGCCCAGGAGATAGCTTAAAGGATGTTATTTCCAAGCTCCTATGATCCCAGTGGCTTTCCAGTATTGTTACTAATCAGGGTTCTTGGCCTCGACAATCAATAGACATTGATGAGAGGCCAGACAAGAAATTCAGGTAAGGCTTTATTGGGGCTCGCCCTGCAGCAGTGGGAGTCATTTGCTCCCTGAGATGAAGGGCAAACTTATTCCTTACGAGGGGTGGCAGTTAGGGGGGGTGTCCAGGATGGAGGGCAGGGTGGCTTAGGAGGTGTGTGTGCAGGGAGCATGCGCAGAACCTGCTTTGGCTCCAGACTCCTCAAATTGGCAGTCGGGTTTTTTGGCCTCTTTGTATCTTTGGTCCAGAATTTGCCCCATCTTTGCTGCAGGCAGTTGTTTTTAGTCCCAGCTCGTTTCTTTGCATTTCCTTGCTGGAAGAGCAGTGTGTCCCAGGGGAAAGCCTTGAAGCAGCGCAGCGAAGGGTCCCACTGCGGACAGCGAGGCAGCGTGTCCTCTGTGTGCGTGGCTGGGCGTGGTCCCGCTCACCTGGGACCTCAGCTCTGCTCCGCCTCCCCAGGCTCAGCAGCCTTCTTGCCCCTTAACAAGCTGACGTGTTCCGGCAAGACTGCAGGACTGGTTTCCCTCTCGATGCTGACCACACTTCTGACTCTTCCCCTGGCCAGACCCTTCTTTGTTCAAGGGCCACCTCCAATGTCGCCTGCAGAGGGAGACGTCTCTGCTCGCCCCTGAGCTGACAGAACCCCAGGAGACATCCTCTCCCATCAGCCTTTTCTACTTTCATCATGACCATTGAGGGAAGCTGAAATTTGTCTTATTTGCTGTTTTCCCTACAGGAAGGTGTAGTGATGGTGGAGGGCTTGTCTCGTCTGTTGTTGTGTCCCTCACAGATGGAAAAGAGTACAGTGGGGATTCAGTAATTTGTGTGAAATGAATATATAACAACAGAGCCACACAGCAGCTTATACTTGCTACATGTCAAGTGCTATTCTAGGTGTTTTTGTATTGACTAGTTGAACTTTGATATTAGCTTAATGACATGGATGCAGTTATTACCCCCACTTACAGCTTAGGAAATTAAGACACAGAGGGAATGAATAAGCTGCCAAATAAAGATCACCAGCCAACATCTTTGAAGAACGTGGCGTGAAACTTGGAGTTTCAACTGTGTCGTTACCATCTCCATTCAAGTGAGAAAGCTTACCCTTCCTTTGTCAGGAGGTTAGCTAAGCTTACTTAGGAAGTAAACGTTTTTTAAAGCTTTATTTAATTTTCATTGAAGGACAGCTGCTTTGCAATATTGATTTCACCTCTGCCGCGCATCAGCGGGATTGGCTGCAGGTGTCCACAGGCCCCTCGTCCTGAGCCCCTCCCACCTCCCGCCCTCTCCCGCCCTCGCGGTTGTCGCAGCGCCCGCTGCGGCCCCCCGAGTCACACTGCCAGCCCCCACTGGCTGGCTGGCCCACCTGCGGCGGCGTGTGTGCCTCGTCTCTCACCCCCGGCTGCCCGCCCCGTCCCTGCCCACGAGTCTGTCCACTATGCCAAATAAGCCTTTAGAAGAGTTCCCTGCCCCTCTCACTGCTGGAGGCTCAGAGCAGGCGTCACAGGAGGACATAGCCCCGGGTCATCCGGTGCAGTGCCTAAGGCTTCCGGGACTGAAAGGGTTTTCCTTTTCATTTTAAAAATCAGACCCTTAAACCCTGAACAATTAAGAAAATCCCCTCAATATGTTCAGATTAATAAAGCAAATATTTTACAAGCTGATTTTCTTTCTTGAGTATTAGAATGAGTGATTCAGAGCAACATGAACCTACTGGTTTTATTGAAATATTAAAACACATAAATAATTTATATGGAGGGACTCACAGAAGATATGAAATCTTCAGAACATTACAGGTATAAATTATGTACACTGTGTGGCTCAGGAAGTTTAATGTGTTAGAAAATGTCCACGTCACCCTCCCATGCTCAGCCCTGCCCGCTAAGGGAACTTTGAATCCCAGACCCCCGGTCTTCTAAAGGACAGAACCAGCTGTTGTTCTCAAATCAGCCAGACACTGAGCTGGGAAAACAGTCAAATGCCTGCGAGGCCGTGATAGAAACACCCGAGCTGGGCTAGGTCCTCCCCCAACCCCGTGCAGCTCCTGTGCAGGGGAGGAAGTTGTGACGCCTGGAATCCTCCTTTCATGCTGCCTTCCCCGCTAGACTGGAAGCTGGACAGAGACGCAGCCTGGCCCCCTGGCTCGGTCCCAGGAGCCCGGGCTAGTGGCGCGGGACTCCTCGCGCAGCCTCTGGGGCCAGGCTTCTCATCCCTGAACTGGGGACAGTGAAGTGCCACAAAGAACCCTCTAGAAGGAGGCAGCCTTCCTGTGTCAGGCTCCAGGCTCCAGCTGTTGCCGTTTGGTCTCTCTGTCTGTGACTCTGTGTCTTTGTCTCGGCTGCTCCGGGTCCCCGCTGCCCTGTGCAGTTCCTCTAGCGGCTATGCCAGCCCCCACTGGCTGGCTGGCCCACCTGCGGCGGCGTGTGTGCCTCGTCTCTCACCCCCGGCTGCCCGCCCCGTCCCTGCCCACGAGTCTGTCCACTATGCCAAATAAGCCTTTAGAAGAGTTCCCTGCCCCTCTCACTGCTGGAGGCTCAGAGCAGGCGTCACAGGAGGACATAGCCCCGGGTCATCCGGTGCAGTGCCTAAGGCTTCCGGGACTGAAAGGGTTTTCCTTTTCATTTTAAAAATCAGACCCTTAAACCCTGAACAATTAAGAAAATCCCCTCAATATGTTCAGATTAATAAAGCAAATATTTTACAAGCTGATTTTCTTTCTTGAGTATTAGAATGAGTGATTCAGAGCAACATGAACCTACTGGTTTTATTGAAATATTAAAACACATAAATAATTTATATGGAGGGACTCACAGAAGATATGAAATCTTCAGAACATTACAGGTATAAATTATGTACACTGTGTGGCTCAGGAAGTTTAATGTGTTAGAAAATGTCCACGTCACCCTCCCATGCTCAGCCCTGCCCGCTAAGGGAACTTTGAATCCCAGACCCCCGGTCTTCTAAAGGACAGAACCAGCTGTTGTTCTCAAATCAGCCAGACACTGAGCTGGGAAAACAGTCAAATGCCTGCGAGGCCGTGATAGAAACACCCGAGCTGGGCTAGGTCCTCCCCCAACCCCGTGCAGCTCCTGTGCAGGGGAGGAAGTTGTGACGCCTGGAATCCTCCTTTCATGCTGCCTTCCCCGCTAGACTGGAAGCTGGACAGAGACGCAGCCTGGCCCCCTGGCTCGGTCCCAGGAGCCCGGGCTAGTGGCGCGGGACTCCTCGCGCAGCCTCTGGGGCCAGGCTTCTCATCCCTGAACTGGGGACAGTGAAGTGCCACAAAGAACCCTCTAGAAGGAGGCAGCCTTCCTGTGTCAGGCTCCAGGCTCCAGCTGTTGCCGTTGGTCTCTCTGTCTGTGACTCTGTGTCTTTGTCTCGGCTGCTCCGGGTCCCCGCTGCCCTGTGCAGTTCCTCTAGCGGCTGGGAGCAGCGCTCTTCTCTCGTGGCCTCTCTGGCTGTGAAACACGGGCTGCAGGGCGTGTGGGCTTCAGAAGCTGCAGCACGTGGCCTCCGTCCTCCTGTCTCCTGGCTCTGGACCGCAGGCTCAGTAGCTGTGGTGCCTGCGGCATGTGGGGTCTTCCCAGACCAGGGATTGAACCTGTGCCCCCTGCATGGGCAGGCAGATTCTTTACCACTGGGCCACCAGGGAAGCCCCGTTGTTATTATTTTCAGTAGGCTGTGGGTTACTCAGCAGAAGGGACTGTGTGTTTTGTCTGCTGATGCTTCCTTGGTGCCTAGAACAAGGCTTTAGATATAACTGGCCCCTCGCTAATAATTCTTGAAGAAATTAATTACTAAACTACTATTCTAGATCCTTAATAAGTAGATTTTAAGGTTGCGTTGTGGGATGGTGAACAGTGTGCACAGGCGCGCGCACACACACACCTTACTCTCAGCATAAGCTCTTGATTACGGAGGACAACCAAATAGCCTTGTCGATGCCAGTGGGATGCAGCTGCTCACCACTCAGAAGCGGCCGAAGAGGCCCAGGCTGGTGGGAAGGAAAGCTGGCTTATTTTGGATGCCAGCAGTTAGGGTGGGGGTGGACACCTGTCTGAAGGTCGACACACGCCCCCTCGCCCCTCCACCTCTGACATCAGTGGGCAAGACCTTTTCCAGACGGAGGGAAGGAAGCAGCTGTGTGCGGAAACAGCGGTCAGCTCTGACGATCATCTCGAAACGGCACCGGCGGTCTGACCGGCGTCCTCTTGATGGTTTCGGGTCCAGTTAGTCTCCAGTTTCAGGGCTGCTTGGTTCCACTTCCTGGAGGCCAGTTCCCGGACGTGGTACAGTCTTACCATCACGCGGTTGCCTCTCCCACCTGGTGTCGAGCGTCTGAGACGGTCCACGGATCGGGCTCGGAAACGGTCTGTGGCTCTGGGAAGGAGCTAGAGGCCCTGCTCGCTGCCTGATCCCCTTTGTTCTTTGTTTCTGTATTTTCTGGCTTCTCTGGTTGAACTTACTCCTCAGCTCATTTTTCCAGAGGAAAGGCAGGCTGAGGAGAGGGTGGGCGAGGTCCTGCTCTGTATCAGCACGGAGCCCCCAGCAGGACGTCTGGGAAGGCGAATGCTTGCCTCCCTCACTCAGCTATCTTTGAATTCCACCACTTTGGGCCACTCTCCCTGGTGGTCTCTCCGCTCTGAATCGAAGCGGGAGCTTGCTTTCATTTCGCAAAGGGGCAGTGCGACTGATCCTCACCAGCACTGCGACGGGAGAGTAAATAGCCCCTAACCTTAAATGCCAATTTATTGTTCCCACTCTGTCACACTTGATTAAAATACAGAGTCTGCCTCCAAGGCTGAAATTAGCTTTTCATTCTGACTGACTGCCATCCAGGTCTGAAAAATAGCAGCTCGTTTGTTTCAATATTTACCACATCCATTCAGAAGAGGTTTACATTATGGCCAATTAGGACTTAATTGTTACCCATAACTCACACATTTGCTGGCTGTTAACACAGTAAAAGCCATTACTCTCTTTTTACTATCCTGACTTCCTCAACCCCTCACCCCTGGGACACAGAGTGGAGAAATTTCTTTAAAGATGGGCTTGGTGGAGAAGGGAACAGTCCTTTGGACTCTTAGCTCCAGGCAGTGGCTGAAGGCAGGCGTTAATTGTCCCGTTTATTGGAAGGTGGGTAAGCTGAGTCTGGTATCTTCTTCGCCTCCCTAATCTGCATTTCCCAACATTCTCCCAGCAAAATCCTGATTTGTTTTTGGAGATGTTCTCTGTGTCTTAGATGGTTGCTCTAGTCTCCAAGCTGAGCCTGGCCAATGGTAGGGGATGAATAATTTTCCGTAGGAGTCCCAGCGGCAGGGACTCGGCCATTTCCGTGTGGGGTGAGCTTTTCCCAGTGTATCAGATGCGATTCGCCCGTTGCCAAGCGGCATCACCTTTCCTGTCTCCCTCAGGGTCAAGGACGGTGTCTCTGCAGGGACTCCCGAGGCCCTGCTCCTCACCACCGCACACAGCACCTCCCTCTTCCCTCACACACGCTGGATGTTGAATTTGTTTATTTGTATGTGGTCTGTTTCCTCCACAAAATGTAAATTCCAGGAAGGCAGGGACATGTTTAGGATTATTTATGTAGCCCAGTCTTGTTATTATTTCTGGCTTCCTTTCTGTTAATGCTGTTGACTTTAAAGAACAGTTGCAACTTAAAAGTTGAGAGTTATGTTTTTATTTGGTGGAAATGTTCAGGACTTCCAGCCTGGGAGACAGCATCTCAGGGTACTCTGAAAGGACTGCCCTGGGGAGATGGCCCTGGGCGGGGGGTGAGGTTGGCTGTGTGTGTGTGAGGGTGGGGGAGTCAGGTTGTATAGACGTTTTCGACAAAGTGCAGGTAGTCTGGGCATCAAAAGTATGTTTGTGACTAAAGCCAGACAGCTCAGGCTAAGGAATTTAGTGCTTCTCTGTAGAGCAGATGCTCGAGTCTGGTTTCACAAAGCATCCCTCTTGAACGCCTGCGTCCTCTGGAGCCAGGGCTGACGCTTGTCCTCAGTGCTGACCAGGGCGTGGCCGCAGCCTACTGTTGACCAGCCCACAGGCCTTGTTCCCCACCCTGGGGGCTGGAATCGCTGATGGCTGGGACTGTAGCAGGGGTTATTCCATTTCTCGAGGCCATGTCTGCCGCTGTCTCCAGGTACCAGCCAGGTCCCCTCAGATCCCCCTGCTGCCTCCAGACTCCCCAGCTGTCCCCTCCTAGCGATCCTTCAGTGGCAAAATAACCTGTCCTTTCTTAGCATCATCTCACAGTCTCTGTGTCCCTCAGTGTGAATCCTAATGAACTGACCCACTCTAAGGTATGAGAGGACTGTCAAGGTAAAAAGTTTTTCTTCTATCCAAATGTATATCTGATCAATGGAGTTTTAGGCAACGTGTCAGAGTTTTATGTTTAGGGCAGATGCTGAGAAAGAGGCCTTGGTGAACTGATCAGAGAGAAAGCTTCACAGGAGGGGTTTGTTTACCCTCCAAGGGGTCCGGGGACCGGAAGATACCCCACAAATGCCAGGACCCAGAGACATATTTCTCTTGGCTGGCCCTGTGTTTGAAAGAAAGAGTCAATGCTGACAAATAAGACATTCTGTAGAGCTCCTGAAGAACTGGACCATCTGGGAAACGTCCTCCTGGCCCCGCTGTCTCAGCCTGAGCCTCCTCTCCTGCTCCCTTTGGGCCAGGCCTGGCTTCTGTGTCCACACGGTCCCCACTGTGACCTCTCTGCTCATTCGCATGCACCTGTGGTCATGTGAGGAGCAGCAGGCTTCACGTCTCACTTTCCCGTGTCCCAGGCTGGTCTGTGGGGGAGCTGGACCCTCTCCTCCCATTCTGAGGACATGGGCCCGTCTGGGCTGGCGTGAGTGGGTGCGCACGTCCCTGCGGTGTGTATCCCCGGCTCGTCTCTGAGCAAGTCTGCTGAGGCTTTGCTTTCTTCCCGTTCTCATGCTCTTGAAACCTCTTGTCCTAAGGCGCTTTTATTTTCCAACTCTTGATTCTATACTGGAGTATAACTGATTAATAATGTTGTCATAGTTTCAGGTGGATGGCAAAGGGACTCAGCCATACGTATACATATTCATAAACAGTTGCATTTACATATACATGTACATGTATCCTTTCTCCCCCAAACTCCCCTCTCATCTAGGCTGGCTCTGCAGCATTTAATAAAAATCATTTAAAACTTATTTTAAATAATAAAAATAACTATTGCCTAGGTCCACCCCCAGCACAACTGAATAGAACCCCTTGGGATCTGGGGCTCCGTCTTGATAATCCTTTAAGCTGCACACCAGGGTTGAGACCCATTACAGAAACACCCCGCTGACTCCTGCTGCAGGGTGAGGGGTTGAGTGTCTTTCAGTTAGGGGGGCCTAAGCCTAAGGTGCCTCCCGTGACTGCGAAGGAGCATATCCAACCTGCATATCGTCTCTCCAGTGTGATCCTGGGACCCTGTAACTGACTGAAATTTCCCCTGGCTTGCTTTGGTCTTTGTTGGAACAATAAAAGAATATGAAACACAAGGAGCAAGAGAGAAAATTTATGAGCATGGCTGTTTCCTGACCAGAAGACACTCTCCTTTGTCGAAGGAGGTCCTCAGAGAGCGTAACTTTGGGGCATCGCTATTTTTGCATTTGATTCTGGACGGGGACTGAAAGGCTTTCTTTAGAGTTCAGTGTTGCTGTCACTCACCGAACTTTACCAGTCATCGAACGCTGTGGTTCTCCTTTTGCTCTCTGAGTTGAAATTTATACATCCTCCAAAAAGCATGCTGGACTGTCAGATGCCTGCCGAAAATGTAGTTAGAAATGAGTCTGCTCTGCCCCAGGCCGGGAGAGGAACGGCCAACCTCAGGGACGCGAGAGGTCGTGGGGACACCCGCGAGCTGTGCCCACCTGGCCTTCCGTCTCAGGCCCGCGTTTAGTGCAGGCGAACTTCAGAAAGCTCTCCTCCCGGGGGGTTATCATTGCTTTGAAGTGCTTCAGCTTGCTCTGGGGCCACGGAGGAGAAGACTTTCAAATACTTTTATGTGAACAGATTTTTCCCATGGACCACAACTCACAGGAAAACCTGCTTACAGACCAAGTGTGGAACGCGATCGTTGGGATGGGTGGAGAGAAGCTACCTCTGTTTAATTAGCCGTGGGCGGTGACGGATGGCGGGCGCCGATAAGGATGCTGCTGGGCTGCTGAATTTCAGGCGGCTTTACGGTCGGGCATCATTCTTGTCTCCCAGACTTAGTCAAGATCGCCAAGAGCACTTGCTGGAAAGCCTTTTCTGGAGAAAAAAGGCAGATAACATATTCTGTCAGGTAGTAAAGCAGCCACCTAGAGACAGCACTTTGATTATATTCTTTGGAAGAAGGAAAGAACTGGCTTCCAACCACTCTCTCAAATTCCTCACCTAAAGGGTGTGACAGTAAAAAACTCTGTGTCGCCCTTGCTATTACACCATTATTGGACAATGCTAAATTAAAATAGGGTTATTGCGTTTTTAAAGTTTAATGAGAATAATTTTTAAACAGAAGCGCTCGATAGTTTCGTTGGAAGCAGCACTGTGTGGTCCGTCGGTGAGGAGTGCAGGGGCCTGGGCACGTCTGTCTGATTTGGCCGGAGGTGTTCTCAGGATGGTTTAGTCGGCAGAGCAGAGTCCCTAGACCGACCCTTTCTACTGGTTTCTCCTTGTTTTAAATTCTCCACTGAATCTGTCACAATAATGCTTCTGTTTTACCTTTCTGGGTTTTTGCCTGCTCCTCCACCAGGGGTCCAACCCGCACCCCCGCGCGGGAAGGGACAGGCGCACAGGCCACTTCCCCCTCAACGTTTGAGCAGTTGAGTATCCCTCTTGGTAGATGATGCATCTGCAGTCTCAGCCTAGAGAACGCATCGTCAGGCGAGAAGGCGCGGCCACGTGCCGCGGTCGCCCCCGGCTCAGCAAGGGCCAGGAAACGGTCACTGGGGGGGACTCGGGGACGCGCCGTGTTTCGGGAAGTGGCCGTCTGACCTGAGGACTCACTGGAAAGAGTCTTGTTAACAAAGCCAGTGGAAGGACGCGTCCTCCTTGGATTCCGCACTTTTAATAGTCGCCCCAGCTGACCCAGGAGCCAGGGAAACTGAAGGCCATGCTTCAACAAGTTTGGACTGAGCAGAAGAACTTGCTGGAAAAGTGAAAACCGAACACCTCAGAATTATTCACACATCGTGACTCGAGAGCAGCACGAAGATAGCCTGGCGGCGTCTTCCAGCTTAACGCATAGGTTTGAGGGGAAGCGTCAGTGGCGCAGCCGATGGACCCTGCGACCCTCGGCGGCGGCCCCGGCCCCGCTGTCCAGGGGTCTCCAGGAGGAGCACTGGAGGGGCTGCCACGCCTCCTCCGGGGTCTTCCCCACCCAGGGATCGGCGTCTCCCGCACGCGGGCGGCCCTTCACTGTCTGACCTGCTTGGAAGCCCACGTTCTCAGCTTTGGGGAAGCCACTTTCTGATCCGCGTACAAACAGGGGGCTTGGCGGCCTCCTTCCGCTTGCAACGAACCTCGGGACTCGCTGGGGCGCCTCGGCGGCGGGTCTGCGCCCCGAGGCCGGAGTTTCCGCACCTACGCACAGCAGCCCCCGCGCCCTTAGATGATGGTTCTTAGCTTCCTGGAAAGCGCACACCTGCTCAGTAGCCGTCATTGTGCCTTGGAACTGGGCCAGGTTCTCCTTCCTTCCTCGCGGAATGATGCTGGGCGGACCTCTGCCCGTCAAAGGATATGGCATGAGTCTGAGATGATTTTAGCGGGAAGAGAATGCGCTATTAAACCTGAATTATATTCAAGAACACTGGTGCTCTTTTAGGTAATTCTTCACTCTTCTTGAATAATTGAAGCTCACTTTCCAGCTCTCTGGCTGTAGAACTTTTTACCACAGTTAAGTGTCTGTTTGTAATGAAAAGAGGGGTAGCTTCGAGGTTGTTTTTTAATTACTTGTTGTCTATTTCCGGCTGTGCTGGGTCTTCGCTGCTCCCACTGGGTGTCCTCTGCGGGCTCCCGGGGCGGTGGCTTCTCTTGCTGGTGACCCCGGGCTCTGGAGCACCGCAGGCTCAGGTGGTTGGCGCGCGGGCTTCAATGCCCTGCAGCGAGTGGCATCTTCCCAGGCCCAGGATCGAACCCATGTCCCTGCATTCTTAACCACTGAACCACGAGGGAAGTCCAAGCTTTGGGTTTTATACACCTGTGTCTTCAAATATTTAAGCACTTTCAATAGATCGCTGCCATTTTCCCCCACCTGTGGGGAGACCCTAATTCACAGGAAGCGCTTCCCCTGTGGCTGGGCGGCAGAGAGCCCGCCTGCCAACGCAGGAGGCCCAGGTTCAATCCCTGGGCTGGGAAGATCGCCTGGAGGAGGAGATGGTAGTCCACTTTAGCACTCTTGCCTGAGAAGTCCCATGAACAAAGGAGCCTGGCAGGGCTGCAAAGGAGTTGGACATGACTTAGCGACTAAATAACAACAAATACACAGGACATCTGTTTGAGTCTCTGAAAGAGTGTGACTGTGGCTGAGATGGCAAATTATAGGCTAAAGGATTCTGCAGAGCATGTCAGAGAAAGGATTCAAGAGGATGAGAGTATACTTATGCAGCAAAAATAAGTCAGATATTTCTATGAGCTGGATCTTATTCTGATCTGGTGTTGGGGTTATTGCTGCTGCTTGTTGCTAATAGAGTTGTACAGACTAAATCAGTGGTTCCTAAAATAAGTCCACGTATACAGAAAAATGTACACTGTTTCATGGCAGGATGAGGAAAAATCATGATAAACCTATAACATGTGATTTTAAATCATAATCATTTATTTTGTATTTTTCTGTTATTGTTAAAAACATTCTCTTCCATAAAATGAGGATGATGGCTGGTGGTAGGATGTTATTGTTTTGGTGAATGTTTCCATGTCCTTATTGAATGAATCAGTAAATTGGCAATACTGTATCAGTCCCAATCAGTTTTTCAAATTAGTGTGAAAAATCCTAAAAATTATGAACCTCTGGTTAAGTTTCTTAAGTGTTAATAAAATAGGTGACATTTTTTGATTAAATAGACCCACATCAGGAACACTGCATTTTTTAAATTGTGTAACTTTTTATTTTGTATTGAGATATAGCCAATTAACAATGTAATAGTTTCAGGTGAACATGAAGGGGTCAGCCACACATGCAGGTGTATCATCCTCCCCAGACGCCCCTCCCATCCGGCTGCCACGTGCCACTGAGCAGAGCCCCTGGGCTGCACGGGGGGGGGGGGGGGGGGG
>SJYC01074416.1:0-69897 GCA_006408675.1 Madoqua kirkii
GGCTCCTCCCCCCCTGAGCGGGGCTCTTCCTCCCTGAGCGGCCTCCTCCCCCCTGAGCGGGGCTCCTCCCCCCTGAGTGGGGCTCCTCCCCCCCTGAGCGGGGCTCTTCCTCCCTGAGCGGCCTCCTCCCCCCTGAGCGGGGCTCCTCCCCCCTGAGTGGGGCTCCTCCCCCCCTGAGCGGGGCTCTTCCTCCCTGAGCGGCCTCCTCCCCCCTGAGCGGGGCTCCTCCCCCCTGAGTGGGGCTCCTCCCCCCCTGAGCGGGGCTCTTCCTCCCTGAGCGGCCTCCTCCCCCCTGAGCGGGGCTCCTCCCCCCTGAGTGGGGCTCCTCCCCCCCTGAGCGGGGCTCTTCCTCCCTGAGCGGCCTCCTCCCCCCTGAGCGGGGCTCCTCCCCCCTGAGTGGGGCTCCTCCCCCCCTGAGCGGGGCTCTTCCTCCCTGAGCGGCCTCCTCCCCCCTGAGCGGGGCTCCTCCCCCCTGAGTGGGGCTCCTCCCCCCCTGAGCGGGGCTCTTCCTCCCTGAGCGGCCTCCTCCCCCCTGAGCGGGGCTCCTCCCCACTGAGTGGGGCTCCCGTCTGAACCAGGCCCGCTCTCTGGTTGCCGCGTGCTTCTGGCTGCAGTGGCTTTGTTCGTGGAGCAGGCTCCAGGCGTATGGCCCTTACCAGCTGTGGGAAAGAGGCTGCTCCTTAATGGGGCCTTTTCTTGTTGCAGAGCGTGGTTCTCTAGGGCATTCAGGCATCAGTACTTGTGGCCCACAGGCTCAGTAGTCAGGTCACGTGGGCTTGGTTGCTCCTCTACATGTGGGACCTTCCTGGACCAGGGTGGGACCTCTGCCCGTTCCCTGGCAGATGGATTTGTACGGATTGCACCACCAGCAAAGTCCCTACACACTTTTCTCTGTAACATCTTTGTTGAATTTGTTACACTACTGCTTCTGTTGTTTACGTTCTGGTTTTGTGGTTGCAGGACGTGTGGGATCTTAGACCCCCAACCAGGAATCAGAGCCGCTCCTGCTGCATTGGAAAGTGGTCTTAACCACTGGGCAGCCAGGGAAGTCCCGTCAGTGCACTTTAATAATGGCAGCGGGTTCAGTGGAGATGGCTGGATGGCATCGCCGACTCAACAGGCATGAGTTTGAGCAAACTGCAGGAAACAGTGAGGGACGGGGGAGCCAAGCCTGTAAGGGATGTCATGCAGTGTTTCTCCCCGACTTTCTTCCCTGGGCACGACACTCTGTAGGCGCATCCACGTTGCTGCGAATGGCGCTATTTCATTCTTTCGAATGGCTGAGTGACGTTCCAGGGTGTATATGTGCACGTCTTCTTTGCCCGTTCCTCTGTGATGGGCATCCAGGTCGCCTCCGTGTCTCGGCTGCTTAAGCAATGCTGCAGTGAGCACAGGCGTGTGCGTGCCCTTAGGATCATGTTTTCCTGTGGACATACGCCCGAGGCGGGACTGCAGGGTCATATGGTAGCTCTATTTTTATTTTTTTAAGGGACATCCATACTGCCCTCCACAGTGTTTCTACCAATGTACATTCCCACCAACAGTGCAAGAGCATCCCCTTCTCTCCACACCTGCTCCAGCATTTATTGTTTGTGGATTTTTGATGGCCATTCTGCCTGGTGTGAGGTGATACCTCATTGTGGTTTTGAGTTGCATTTCTCTATATTGGTGATGCTGAACATCTTCTCACGTGCTTCTTGGACAGCTGTGTGTCTTCTTTGGAGAAATGTCTATTTAGGTCTTCTCCCTATTTGTTGGTTGGTTGGTTTGCTCTGAGGCTGTTAAGCATCACGTGTTGTTTGTAAATTTTGGAGACTGATCTCTTGTCGGTCACATCATCTGCAAATATTTTCTCCCAGTCTGTGGGCTGTCTTTTCAATTTGACTGGGGAAACTAGTCTTTGTTAACTGAAAGGTCTGCTAGGCTCAAGACTCACCATCAAAGACACTTTTTAAAAACGTGTTTATTTGGTTGTGTCAAGTCTTAGCCACGGCCCCGGGGCCCGCTGATGCAGCGCACCGACACTCTGACGGGGGCGCCTGGGCTCCGCTGCTCTGCAGCACGTGGGTTCTTAGTTCCCCGACCAGGGGTCAAACCTGCTTCCCCTGCCTTAGAAGATGGGTTCTCAACCGCTGGACCACCAGTTGGACACAGTTCAGTTCAGTTCAGTCACTCAGTTATGTCTGACTGTAACCCCATGAACCGTAGCACGCCAGGCCTCCCTGTCCATCACTAACTCCCAGAGTCCACCCAAACCCATGTACATCGAGTCAATGATGTGCCATCCAACCATCTCATCCTCTATCATCCCCTTCTCTTCCTGCCTTCCATCTTTCCCAGAATCAGGGTCTTTTCTAATGAGTCAGCTCTTTGCATCAGGTGGCCAAAGTATTGGATTTTCAGCCTCAACATCAGTCCTTCCAATGAACACCCACAACTGATCTCCTTTAGGATGGACTGGTTGGATTTCCTTGCAGTCCAAAGGACTCTCAAGAGTCTTCTCCAACACCCTAGTTCAAAAGCATCAATTCTTTGGCGCTCAGCTTTCTTTATAGTTCAACTCTCACATCCATACATGACTACTGGAAAAACCATAGCTTTGACTAGACAGACTTTTGCTGACAAAGTAATGTCTCTGCTTTTTAATATGCTGTCTAGGTTGGTCATAACTTTTCTTCCAAGGAGAAAGCATCTTTGGTGACAAAATCATCAATGGCCAGGATGGAGCTACAGGGGATGACTGAGGATTTTACAGAGCTGTGTGCTGTGCTTAGTCGCTCAGTCGTGTCCAGCTCTTGGGACCCCATGGACTGTGGCCCACCAGGCTCCTCTGTCTATGGGATTTTCCAGGCAAGAATGCTGCTGTGGGCTGCCATGCCCTCCTCTAGGGATCTTCCCAACCCAGGTTTAAACCCACATCTCCCACATGTTGGGCAGATTCTTCACCATCTGAGCCACCAGGGAAGCCCACTGAGAGCTTTAGGGTGCTGCAGCCTGGAGCGTCCATCACTCAGCCCTGTCCATTGGGAAGCTCGCGGAGTCGGGGGGGAAGTTTGTACTGACTGCATGTACTTATAAATTTGATATCACATTTGCCCTCATGATGACTAGACTAGCTTTTGTGAAATAAAAACTGAGTAATAGGACATTGTTCAAGCAGAGAGGTGTGAACAGGTGCTGTCAGCATTAACAGGGAGGAGACGATTGGAAATACATCTTGTCAGGAAGGCTTCTTGGAAGGGAGAGAAGTTCAGCTCGGCTCAGTGAAGGAGGAGGCTGCGGCTTCCTCGGGTGGGAGGCGGTGCTGCTCGCCATCCTCGCTCACCACATGCACCAGTTTTAGGGTAACTTTCGGGGCTGGGTACTGTGGCGGCCAGTCCGCGGGGGCCCCAATGTCTGGGAGTTCACACCTGCATTATGCCAGGTTCGGTGTGTGAGCGACAGAGCCCTGGGGAGGTGGCAGTGTGGGCTTCCCGGGGCCACTGGTGGTAAAGACCACGTCCTGCCAATGCAAGAGACACAAGAGAACGGGCCCATCCCTGGGTCAGGACGATCCCCAGAGGAGGGCATGGCAGCCCACAGCCGCATCCTTGCCTGGAGAATCCCACGGACAGGGGAGCCTGGCGGGCTGCAGTCCACGGGGTCCCGAGAGGTGGACAGGACTGAATGCCTGAGCACAGATGGTCACACGCCCACCCGAGAGCGCCTTTCACCCTCCCCCCCGACTGCCTCCCCGCTTGCTCAAGCCGAGAGCTGCCCGGTGAGCTCTCCGAGGCTGCCGCTAGCCAAGCCTCCGGACGACCACAAGCCCTCTGATAACTTGGCTGCAGTTTGCTTAGAGACTCCAAACAGGAGCCACCCAGCTCTGCTGTTGCTGGAGACCTGGCCTCGGACACTGCATGACTTAAGCGTCTTTTTTTTTTTTTTTCTTTTAAGTCACTGAGCTTGGGATAAATGCCTACTACTAAATCAAGCATGGACTCCCCAGGCGGCACTAGTGGTCAAGAACCCACCTGCCAAAGCAGAGACTCCAGAGACTTGAGTGCGATCCCTGGGTTGGGAAGATCCCCTGGAAACCCACTCCAGTCTTCTTGCCTGGAGAATCCCAGGGACAGAGGAGCAAAAGGGTCACACAGGACTGAAGCGACCTGGCAGGCACGCAAGCAGATCAGGTGCATCTTGGCTATAAAGTAAAACTGATCAGAAAAATCAGAATTTCCTCTTCCTAAAACTCTTAAGGCACAAGGAAAGCTTGAGTAGTATCTAGGAAGACCCACTTTTGGCTGCTAAGATCTGTTGTGAAGCTAATGCAATTTCTATCCCCCTAAGCCAGGATGTCAGTGAATATTTGTGGGAAATTATTTTAAAACAGTGCAGATACATGAGTAAAACTGAAGAACAGTCAAGATTCTTCGGGTCTTCATATCCTTTTCCAGGTTAATAATACCAACAAATACCAATACAGCAATAACAGCTCAATAATAACTACCATTTATTTAGAGCTTAGAATGTTGTATGAATAATACAGTGTCTTATTTCATCCTCAAGTAATTCTATGAAGAACGTGCTATCACTCCTATTATTTATGTCAGGAAGGCAAACACGAGTCTGCGCAGTGGCTCTCAGACTGAAATTCATCTTTGAAATATTCCCTGAAAAGGCAGATCTGACTCACTCCACTTTGTAAGCGAAAAAGAAAAGAAAAAAAAAACTGAGTCACAGAAAAGAAGTCATTTTAAACAAATTTCCCAAGGATGCATTTATTTAATAAGCTGCTGAGCTAGAATTTGAATCCAAGAATTTATATAATCCAGAAATCTATATAACTGCAAATCTCACTTTCTTTCCACTGTGTCGTACATAGCAAAAGCAGCTGATCGTCGATAAAGACGTTTGTTGAAATAAACATACATCACATAAAAAATACAGGTAAAAAAAGATCACAGTGACACCTGCCTTATGCCAATTCTGTTTATATGGAGGTGTATGGTCTTTGGAGTCTCCAAGAAATGTGGGATAAAAATATTTTGGCGATTTCTCTCCCTGCTCTCATTTCTAGGTATTCTGGCATTTGGGATGGAGGATGGGGGAATCAAGGATTTTTCTCAAAATGACAGAAAACGGATCATTTGCATGGGGAATGCCAGCTGGGGAGCAGGGAACATACGCTTATATTCAGGAAAAGTTTCACAGGATGTAAAAAGAAACCATCTGCTTTTTCTTTTTGTTCTTGTTTAAGAACAGCTTGTGTTGGCAGCTCACAATTTAAAACACGGTAATAACCCCAGGACTCTGTGAAGCATGAATCGTGCGGCTTTTTCTGCTTTTTTGTTCCTCCTCATTTTCCCCTGCTTATTTTTTCCAACTCTGTTTGCAGAAAGCAGAATGCAAAGAAGATATTTGCATGTTGCAACTTGGATAATAAGATTCTTCTGATCAGGGCCTGAGTCTGCCTTTTTCAAAGGGTTTCCTGGGCATTCCTGGATCCTGCAGTGAAATCCAGACACTGTGAACCAAGGCTGTGCTCAGCTTTGCTGTAAGAAACACCCTAGGCTGAGACTGGGGCTCGGGGGGACCTCCTGCTCATCCCTGGCCGAGAAACAGCCCTGCGGCCTGGCTTCATCTGCTCGGGCACCTGGTAGGGGCTTGGAAATCGTTTTCGAAAAAAAAGTCAGTTTTCTGTTTGCTCTTCTCATTAGCATTCGTCCCCGTGGCTCTGATGCACCTTCACTCCCTCCTGAAGCCTTGCTGACTCAGCGTCGCCGCTGCTCAAGTGGGAGGGCTCCGGGAGGTCCCAGTGGAAGGCTCTGAGAGGTGATATACAGGAAGTTTTAAATATGTGCATGTATACGGGGTTTCCCTGGTGGCTCAGAACTTAGAGTGTCTGCCTGCAATGCAGGAGACCCAGGTTCAATCCCTCGGTGGGGAAGATCCCCTGGAGAAGGAAATGGCAACCCACTCCAGTATTCTTGCCTGGAGAATGTCATGGACAGAGGAGCCTGCTGGGCTACAGTCCACGGGGTCGCAAAGAGTCAGACATGACTGAGGGACTTCACTTTCACTTTCATATATATATACACACTTCCCTGGTGGCTTAGACGGTAAAGCATCTGTCTACAATGCTGGAGACCTGGGTTCGATCCCTGGGTCGGAAAGATCCCCTGGGGAAGGAAACGGCAATCCACTCCAGTACTGTTGCTTGGAAAATCCCATGGACAGATGAGCCTGGTAGGCTACAGTCCATGGGGTCGCAAAGAATCGGACACAACTGAGGGGCTTCACTTTCACTTTCATATATATATATAAGTGCTAGTCACAAAGCTGTGTCTGACTCTTTGCAACCCTGTGGCCTGTAGCCCAGCAGCCTCCTGTGTCTGTGGAATTCTCCGGGCACGAATACTGGAGTGGGTTGCCATTCCCTTCTCTGGGAAGAGATGGAACCCAAGTCCCCCGCATGAGCAGGCAGACTCTTTACCATTTGCGCCACCATGGAAGACCACATAGATACGTATAAAATTACACATAAATTTATTAAACATCTCTCAAATAAGATTCTCAATTTATCCGAGTTTTCCATCCTTTTCTCTGCTGAGATTTTGAGCAGATGAATCTCCGTTGCAGGGCTTGCCTTATGGGCTGGACACCATGGCCTCTCCTGATAACCAGAAATGTCTCCAGGTCAAATGTCTCTGTCAAATGTGCCCTCGGAGTCAGATCGCCTGATACAACCAACCTAACTGATCTTGCCCTGTGTTAAAATCACCAATATAAGTGACCCCTTTTGCTGCTGCTTTTTCAAGTCTGTAGCCCTGCTGTTAAGCGTCCAGGAGCTTAGTCCTCAAGCAAGGGTCGAGCCCCTGCCCCTGCAGCGGAAGCCCAGAGTCCGAACCACTGGACGCCTCCAGGTCAAAATTATTGCCCCTAATTTCTGAGGAGAAAAAAGCAAAAGATGCACAAGGAATCACTGGACACCGCCGGAGGGAGACGTCTGCAAACCCTGTATGCACTGAGGCCTCAAGGAGCAGACTCAAACTTCAGGCTTGGTGACTAGCCCCAGTAAGTGCTGACGCGCTAAATTTATTTGAAAGGAATGATTGCACACTCACATGCATTAAGTACTCAATTTCGAGTCTTTATATAGGTCTCCTTTAAACTGAGATACTGTCTTTTTTTAAGAGCACGTGTGTGGATACCCGTCTACGGCTGTGCTGGGTCTTCGTTGCGCGGCTCCAGATTTCTCTGGCTGCCGGGAGCAGGGCTGTTCTTTGCTGTAGTACCCCGGCTTCCTGTTGTGGTGGCGTCCCTTGCTGTGAGCTGGGGCTCTAGGGCGCGTGGGCGTCAGCGGCCATGGCTCGTGGCCCCAGCAGCTGTGGCTTGAAGGCTCGAGAGCAGGCTTGCTGGCTGTGGTGATTCGCTGCTCAGTGGCACGTGGTATCATCCCAGGCCAGGGATCACACGCCTGTCCTCAGCACTGCAGGTAACTCCTTACGGCTGTGCCACCGAGAAAGCCCGAGATTCATCTCACTATCTGATGGTAGATGGCAGGGCTTCCCAGGCGGCACTAGTGCTGGAGACCCTGCCTGACAGCGCAGGAGGTGTGAGAGACACTGGTTTGATCCCTGGGCTGGGACGATCCCCTGGAGGAGGGCACGGCAACCCACTCCAGTACTCTTGTCTGGAGAATCCCATGGACAGAGGAGCCTGGAGGGCTACAGTCCGTGGGGTCGCAAAGAATCAGATAGGATTTGAAGAGACTTAGCTTGCAGGGGTCGACTGCATAGCTCAAGCACATAGGCCAGACTAGTGAGTTTCCTTTTGAACTTCCAGTATCTGGGGGGAAATGCAAGGGTTAAAACTATTTTTGAAGTGATTCTGGGCTTTTTAATGTTTTCCCACTGCATTTTGTGAAGCAGCACCAAAACCATATCAGCTGTGGATATTAGCGCAACATTCAGCAATCTTTCTCAGAGGTTTTTAGAAATTAATTATCAAAGTCCCATTGATCAAACAGCTTACATTATTTCTATTTATTTACATCTTTCCAAGTATTTAACCGACTCATCAAATTCAAGAGTTACAGATGCAAGATTTTACTTCCTTTTGTTTCTCAGCATTTAAATGAATCATCTTATGCAATGTAAACAATAACACAATGCAGTCAAGATGATCAGATGTTTTCATACTTGACTTAGTGTCTCAGCTGCAACAGCACAGCAGCGGCAGATGAAATAACAAACAGGACACACTGAGCAGGACGTGGCTGTGCCTGGGAACAGGCCACACCTTTTTCAAGCTGTGCTGCTGGTCTGGAAGCAGGCCCCCCGCTGGTAGGATGTTGCCTAAGGGTAACTGAGCCAGTGTGTGTACCAGCTCGGTTGCTTCAGTCGTATCCAGCTCTGTGATGCTCTGGACTGTAGCCCACCAGGCTTCTCTATTTATAGGATTCTCCAGGCAAGAACACTGGAGCAGGTTGCCATTTCCTCCGCCAGGGGATCTTCCCAACCCAGGCATCAAACCCATGTCTCTTAAGTCTCTTGAATTGGCAGGCAGATTCTTTACCTACTGAGCCATCTGGGAATCCCCAGCTAACTCAGAGAACTCAGCATTGTTTGCAGGCAAGAGCTAGGCTGGGTTGGGGACACTCTGGGAAGAAACTGAAAAAGAAACTGCATGGATTGATGCCAGGGGCTAAGACATTCAGAAAGCGGAAGACCTAGGGAAATATGAGACTTTGTTTCCAAGGCTGCAGACTCAGCCTTGAAACCAAGGACAAAATTTTCCCAACTCAGTGAGTGGTTGGATATGGAATATCCTCATTGTCTCTACAGATGCAGAGTCTCAAATTGCCATTGAAAGACAAATACTAGACTGGAAATTCAGTTTAGTCACTTAGCTATCTCTGATTCTTTGCAAACCCCATGGACTGCAGCATGCCAGGCCTCCCTGTCCATCACCAACTCCCTAAGCTTGCTCAAACTCATGTCCATCGAGTCAGTGATGCCATCCAACCATCTCATCCTGTCATCCCCTTCTCCCACCTTCAGTCTTTCCCAGCATCAGGGTCTTTTCTAAGGAATCAGTTCTTCACATCAGGTAGCCAAAGTACTGGAGTTTCAGCTTCAGCATCAGTCCTTCCAATGAATATTCAGGACTGATTTCCTTTAGGATGGACTGGTTGGATTTCCTTTCAGTCCAAGGGACTCTCAAGAGTCTTCTCCAACACCACAGTCCAAAAACATCAGTTCTTCAGCACTCAGCTTTCTTTATAGTTCAACTCTCACATTCATACATGACTACTAGAAAAACCATAGCTTTGACTAGATGGACTTTGTTAGCAAAGTAATGTCTCTGCTTTTTAATATGCTGTCTAGGTTGGTCATAACTTTTCTTCCAAGGAGCAAGCATCTTTTAATTTCATGGCTGCAATCACCAGCTGCAGTGATTTTGGAGTTCAAAAAAATGAAGTCTGACACTGTTTCTACTGTTTCCCCATCTATTTCACATTGATGGGACCGGATGCCATGATCTTCCTTTTCTGAATGTTGAGCTGTAAGCCAGCTTTTTCACTCTCCTCTTTCACTTTCGTCAAGAGACATTTTAGTTCCTCTTCACTTTCTGCCATAAGGGTGATGTCATCTGCATGTCTGAGGTTATCAATATTTCTCCCACCAATCTTGATTCTAGCTTGTGCTTCATCCAGCCTGGCATTTTGTATGATGTACTCTGCATAGAATTTAAATAAACAGGGTGAAAATATACAGCCATGATGTACTCCTTTCTCAAAGTGGAACCAGTCTGTTGTTCCATGTCCAGTTCTAACTGTTGCTTCCCGACCTGCATGCAAATTTCTCAGGAGGCAGGTCAGGTGGTTTCATATTCCCATCTCTTTCAGAATTTTCCACAGTTTATTGTGATCCACACAGTCAAAGGCTTTCGCATAGTCAATAAAGCAGAAATAGATGTTTTTCTGGAACTCTCTTGCTTTTTCAATGATCCAACAGATGCTGGCAATTTGATCTCTGGTTCCTCTGCCTTTTCTAAAACTAGCTTGAACATCTGGGAGTTCACAGTTTATGTACTGCTGAAGCCTGGCTTGGAGAATTTTGAGCATTACTTTACTAGCATGTGAGATGAGTGCAATTGTGCAGTAATTTGAGCATTCTTTGGCATTGCCTTTCATTGAGATTGGAATGAAAACTGACCTTTTCCAGTCCTGTGGCCACTGCTGAGTTTTCCAAATTTGCTGGCATATTGAGTACAGCAGTTTCACAGCACCATCTTTTAGGATTTGAAATATCTCAGCTGGAATTCCATCATCTCCACTAGCTTTGTTCATAGTGATGCTTCCTAAGACCCACTTGACTTCACATTCCAGGGTGTCTGGCTCTAGGTGAGTGATCACATCATTGTGGTTATCTGGGACATTAAGATCTTTTTTGTATGGTTCTTCTGTGTATTTGAAACTCAGAGGATTCAGTCAAAAAGTAAACAAAAATTTGTGTCAGTATGTGTGTGAGAGAGAGAGAGAAGGAGGGAGAGAGAGACCACAGATAAATAGTGAAAAATATAAAAAGAAAACAATCTATTTCCATTCAAAGGTTTTGTGTGCATGTCCAGTAAGCACAGATGTGCTGAGTCAGAATGGTTTAGGAACCAAGCACATGAAGTTATCTAGTGCCAGGGAAGCTGCAAAATAAACAGAACAGTTAAACTCATCTGGAAAACCCTGGCTTAAGGCAACTTCTGGCCCTTGAGTATGTGACATGCACTGTTCACAATGCCTCACGTTGATGGAGCTTATGTTTTTACGACGTTTTAGAAACTCAGAGAAATAAGTACAGAAACTACATCCACAAGGAACTATAAATCTATAAGAAACTATAAAAGAAAAATAAGGAGCAATGAAATAAAAAAAAGTGGCAATCAAATAAAAATCTTAGCCGTGAGAAGCATCATCACTTAAATAAGGCATTCATAAGTAGCTGGAATATAGAACGGACATTATTAAAAGAATTTGGCCAGTAAGATTCTACAGTACAGAAGAAATTGCAAGAGGCCAGTAAGGTGTCATGAAGGCTGAGAGGCTCCAGCATGCATTTGAGGGTGTTTTGTTTTAAAGACAAATTCATGGTTTTCATACAGATGCAAAATGAACACAAGTTAAAGATTGGATTTAGCTTGTTATTAATGAGGAAATCTATACGATGCTACAACTGTTTTGAAGAAGTTAAAGAAGGATAGATTTACACTGAGTTAAAGGAATGTTGAAATAAATTTACAAATAGACAATTCGAAAGAGGGTTATTTTAAAACAGATTTGAGGTTCATCCCTGGGTCTGACTTTCTCATATCTGTGGATGCTCTGTTTCAGGGATGGCAGATTATGCTCAGAGACTGAGTTTATCTTTGCCAACAGCTTATTTAACATAAGTTCACTGCAAGATTCATAAGAATTTTACAAGGTAATAGCAGATAAAGTCTCTTAATAAGCCAGGAGAGAAACAGCATACTCCAAACAAACAGTAAATGGCTGGCCTTGTTGGTTCAGGCAAAGGAAGATGAGAGGAAAAGAGTCCGGAGTTAGCTCGAATGCACCTTTGCAGGGGTGGGTACAGGGACGGAGGGTTTGACCAACTGAAAGCAGACTCGCAGTGGCCGGTACAGTAGGGAAGGTCCCCTGTTGTTAGACCTTGGTTGCTAGGGAACCAGGCGCCATGCTGGCCTGCAGGGGGCGCTCTGGGGGGTTATCACTCCAGGAACCATTGCAAAGCCACTGCCTATGAGGCTCCCCCTGAGGCAGGTGCAGAGGTTCTTTCTCTTTCTGAAGCTGCTGATCGGTCTAACGTCGCCACCTGCCAAGAGTGACCTCGGCACCACAGGAGAAGTGTCTCGGGATCTCCCCAGGGCCACGTCAAAGGTGATTTTTGCCAAGGTGCACACTCCCAGACACTCCTCGAACGTCCCCACATGCACACCCCGTTACCTTTCCATGGCTGCTCCACCTGCTCGTGCCAAGACGCCTCCAGAACTGGGCTACTTGTCAACCATCCCGACAAGACTCCTCTCGTTCTGAAATCAACTGTACCTCAAAGAGCAGCTTCTTATTTGGCTTATTTTGTGCTGTCTCTGTCATAAATAAGTGGATTAAAACAACTTAAGTCATAAGCAAGTAGATCTGAAATCACATCAAGCCAGCGCGCCAGGCACAGGCGTGTCCTCACAGCTGCGCAGTCATGCCCGGCGCTGGGGGACCCCGTGGACCGTGGCCCCCAGGCTCCTCCGCCCTTGCGATTTCCCAGGCAAGGATACTGGAGTGGGGTGCCATGCCCTCCTCCAGGGGATCTTTCCGACTCAGGCATTGACCCTGTCGCTTGGGTCTCCTCCGTTGGTAGGCGGATGCTTTATCACTGGCACCACCTGGCCTGGATGTCAAGTTGTGAAGCAGCACAAAGGCAAGGAAAGACTGGAACCAGAGAACACAGAAGAGCGTGCTCAAAGTCAGGGGCCGGCAGACTGCAGTCTGGCATAATCCAGCCTCCAGTTTCACCAGAACTCGGCACGCCTGCCGTCCGCCTGTTGTCTATGGCAATTGTACACTGAACGGCAGGGCTGACATGGTTGACAGAGCCCCTGACATATTGTTTAGACCTTTAGAAAATGGTAATCCACTCTTCTAAACGGGGCAGTGTTCCACGCAGAAACTTTTCTCAACACGAATAATAGAATTAAAAAAAAAAAGATGGAGAGCGTGGTAAAGAAACAGTACATTCTTTAGAAAAATTGACACGTCCCCCTAGAATTAAAACAGGACATCAGTCCTTAAACCAACATCTCACTCTGTGAACAAGCAGGTGCATAAAATTCGATCCACTCCATGTCGTTGTCAAACTCCCCTCGTGGCTCAGTGGTAAGGAGTCCACCTGCATCCCAGGAGACACAGGAGGCATGGGTGGTCTCTGAGTCGGGAAGATCCCCTGGAGAAGGAAATGGCAACCCACTCCAGTATCCTTGCCTGGAGAATCCCATGGACAGAGGAGCGAAGGGGGCTACAGTCCACGGGGCTGCAAAACATGGCTGAGCAACTAACTAGCAGCATCAGACATGTCGTAGAAAAACTGCAAACGTTAACAGATGCAGGGGAAAAAATTAAGAGAAGAGCGTATGCTGAAGGGAAAAAGATGTTCACTGAGAGAGAATAAATTCTGAATCAGAACTATCATGGAAAAATATTTTACATGTATTATTTATCTGATCTTTTTAATTATTCTAAGAGCGCGTATTGGTCTTTAGCCATGAAGAAGCCGAGTTCAAAGTTACACAGCTGGTAAATGGCAGAGCCAAGATGGAAACTCCGGTTTTGTGTTTTCAGAAACACAAACTTGGCCCCTCGGCTCTACTGCTTGTTATTATTAAAAAATAGTTTATTTTTAACCATGAGTAACACAGAATTCTCAGTCAGGAAAGACGATGAGAAAAAGTCAACTTGCTGATGCAGTTACACAGAGACTTTCGTAGCCAAGAAACAGACCTGCAGAGACTTCTGCTGGAGGGACCTGTCAGGATCCAAGCCAGAGCTGCAGCCGGAGAAGGGAACACAGAGGGGCGGACGGGTCTACAGACCACGAGGGGCTTTGCAGGCTTTCAGGTTGTGCTGAAGATCTCACAATATTCTAAGAGAAATGAGAAGATATTGAAGTTTTAAAGCAATGAGGGGGTAGGTGACTTGATCTAATTTGCATTGCAAAAAAAAAAAGCCTTTGGCGTGATGACTGCCTTGGAGTTGGGCCAGAATGGATACAGGGAGACCAATTAGAAAGCTGCTGATATATAACAGCCAAGATGATTACATGCCCAGAGGGAGCTGCGAACCAAATAATGACGAGAACTTGCAGCGTTCAGATTGGAAGTGGAGACGTATAGGACACGGGCACGATTGTTTCCATATGGAACGCTGGGCTCTTTCCCTGGCGTGTTCTTTCATTTATATTCTACCATATTTGGCTTATTTGCAGACAGAATAAACCTCCATTGTTCTGGCTGCCTGCATTCCCACAGCAAGCAAGCTGGATGCTCTGATTGATTCTCCTTTTGTTCTTCCTGTCTGTGTGCTGTCTGCTTCTTATCTCCTCTACAGCACTTTTCACATGGAATTATAATGTCTGATCACCTTCGCCTCATGGCCTTAGGAGAAGCCCTCAAAAGTGAAGACTCCCTTTTAATCACCTTCGCATCCCCACTGCCTACCAGCCCTGCCCAGAGATGGTCATTCCACCCAAGCTGCTGACGGAATGAGTGAGACTTAATTACGTGGAACAGATCATTTCTTCTGCCAATTTTAACAGCTCCCTTCACTTCCATGTTTCCAGATCCATGCTAATTCCTAGGCTCCTGAGGAATTGAAAACCCTCTGAAATAACCCTGTTGTTCATTTTGGTGTTGTTAAGTCGTTAAGTCGGAGAAGGCAATGGCAACCCACTCCAGTACTCTTGCTTGGAAAATCCCATGGACGGAGGGGCCTGGTAGGCGAAAGTCCACGGGGTTGCTAGGAGTCAGACACGACTGAGCGACTTCACTTTCACTTTGCACTTTCATGCATTGGAGAAGGCAATGGCACCCCACTCCAGTATTCTTGCCTGGAGAATCCCAGGGACGGGGGAGCCTGGTGAGCTGCTGTCTGTGGGGTCGCACAGAGTCAGACACGACTGAAGCGACTTAGCAGCTGCAGGCACTAACTGCTGTCTGACTCTTCGTCACCCCATGGAATGCAGCCCGCCAGGCTCCTCTGCCTGTGAGATTTTCCAGGCATGAGTGTTGAAGTGGGTTGCCATTTCCCTCTCCAGGGGATCTTCCTGACTCAGGGATTGAACCCACGTCTCCTACTTCTTCATTGCAAGTAGATTCTTTACCACTGAGCCATAAGTCAATACCATTTCTTGCATAGAATATGTAGGGCATTGTAAATGTTTAGAATAGCACAAATACACTTGAATTCTGCTAAAGATATTGTCTTCATATCTCCATGATAAACTAATCGTGTTTTTAGAAACATGTGATGTTTATTTATTTTCCTGCACAACCTGTTCTTTGTGTGACTTAATCAATCTCTGTCTCAATTTTCTCTCCTAGAAATCAGAGATAATATTTATCCATTGTGACCATTTTTATAAGGATAAATGAGACCATATGAAGCATGGTAGGTACAAAGGTATCAGCTCCTTTCTTTGTAGTTGCATTCATTCCTGGCCGTGCTGGCCTTGACGGTGGGCTCTCCTCCAGCTGCACAGCCTCTCCAGTGGTGTGCCGCTGTCTCGCTGCAGCGGCTGCTCCTGCTGTGGTGCACGGGCTCTCACAGGTGGGCTTCAGTAGCTGTGGCTCACGGGCTCCGGAGCACAGGTTCAGAAGTTGTGGCCAGTGGGCTTGATCGCGCTATGGCGGCAGGTGGGTCTTCCTGGATCGAAGGCTGAGCCCGTGTCTCCTGCCTTGGCAAGCGGATTCTTTGCCACTGAGCCTCGGGGGAGCCACCCTGCTTTTGCTTTTGTGTCTCCACCATTTTCTTTTTTTGTCCTCCATGTCTCCATCTTGCCATGGATTACCTAAGTGGTTGGTTGTCCTTCTTAACATTCTGTTATTTTTGCTGTACTGAATCTTCCAATATTTGCTCAGGTTTTCCTTTTATGTCTCTGGATAGAATAAAATAGAAGTGTTCTACTTCACACACCATGATATTTTCACTTCAAAAATGCCTCCCAAATTTTCCCTTGGGGAGGAAATTCAAATTCACTCTAATCTACCCATTGTTGCCTCTTTTTTGCTGTCGGGAAAATCTGCAGATTGTCTAGAACTCCTTCACTCCTCTCTCCTGTTAGATAGGACGCACCGTTACCCAGGAAAAGTGGGCAGCGCCAGCCTGGGGAAGAGCTGGAGACGGTGAAGCCCTTTACTGCGGGCACTGCTGTGTGGGGTTGGCGTGTCTGAATTTAGGATCGGCAGATGCGTTCCTTTAATTGTCCACTTTGTGTAAATTTCCATTCTCCCAGCATAGTTTAATAGGCTGAGTCCTAGGTGAGAATTTTTATGTCCAAATATTCAGTAGCAATTTTGTGCTCTTTGTTGCTTTCAATTGTCATATGGAACCCCTTTTCAGGTAAACATTTTAATAAACATCCTTTGCCCTGGTGGTAATACAAAGTGAAGTGAAGGCATTAACAACCCTGCCTCTCTTTGCCTCAAACAGCTTGGTGGCACATTATCTGCCTTTGTTCTCAGGGTGTCTTATAAGGCACTGGGGGGGCCTCACCCTCTGAGTTAGAATCTGGGTGTCTTTAGCTGCCTGGAATCTGTGTTCCTTCTAGCATTGTCTCACAGACAGGCGAGACAGAGGAGAAGGGAGGCTGCACACAAACATGGGATCAAGAAGACACTGGCAAGGCTGCCAGCTGAAGGTGTTCAGGGCCGGGCTTCTCAGCCTTAACCTGCTTGTGAACCCCTAGCAGCCTTGCTAAAATGCAGGCCCTCATCCAGTGGGTTTGCGGCCTCTGACCCTCCATGTCTAGCACATCCAACAGGCCTAACAGACTTAACACGTCCCTCTCAGCTTCCCACGCAGCTCAGAATCTGCCTGCAATGCAGGAGACCCGGGTTCGATCTCTGGGTCAGGAAGATCCCCTGGAGAAAAGGGCAGCCCACTCCGCTCTTCTTGCCTGGAGAATCCCGGGGACAGAGGAGCCTGGCGGCTGCAGTCCACGGGTAGAAAAGAGTCAGACACGACTGAGCCGCTGAGCTCGTGTGTGCTCTTCACCTGTCAGCATCTGTCTACCGTGTAGCTCCCTAGCTTTGATAACTGCGCCAGCAAAGAGCCTTTTGCGTTCCAGGTGAGATCACGTGACCGCTCCCAGGGCTGAGGATAGGGACATGTCTTTCAAGGGCTACCAGCCAGCTGACCCGAGGCAGCCTGTGACTCCAAGCCAGACACCCTGCAGTTCGAACGAGGAGGACTTGTTCCTTCACTTTCTTTCATGACCTGCTCGCCTTCGCTGCCCCGGCCTCTGCTGCGCCCTGCCTTTCTCCAGCGGTTCCGGCGCGGGAGCCTCTGGCTGCGGGGCGCCTCCGGTCGGGAGCACTGCGCTCCGTCGCGGCGGCACCCGGGCTTAGTGGCGCGTGGGATCCTCCCAGGCCAGGCCTGCGCCCGTGCCCCCAGCCCTGGGCCGCCGGGGAGGTCCCAGCGGTGCTCACCTCACTCGCATGCTTAATGGACAGATGAGAGCGTTCGGGCCTGCTCAGATATCAGGGTCAGGGTCCGCTCAATGTCCGCAGAGAGTGAGGCGAGACCGGAGCGGAACAGAGTGTATCAGCGCGAGTGTTAAAGTCAAAGAGCAAAGTAAACGGAGGAGGAAGGTGCGGGCGAGACTGAAATTAAGACCAGAGGCAGCAGAAGCCAGCGAAGCCCTCAGGAGGAAGCGATTCCGGCTCCGTCCAGTCCCTGCAAGGCTCGGCTCACCCGAGGGCCTGGTTACCCGCATGCGGCCGGGGTGCTGCCGCCTGGGGTGCTGCGGGCTGGGTGCTGTGGGCTGGGTGCTACAGACTGGGTGCTGCGGGCTGGGTGCTGCAGGCTGGGTGCTGCGGGCTGGGTGCTGCGGTCTGGGTGCTATGGTCTGGGTGCTGCGGTCTGGGTGCTACGGTCTGGGTGCTGCAGGCTGGGTACTGCGGTCTGGGTGCTGTGGGCTGGGTGCTGCAGGCTGGGTGCTGTGGGCTGGGTGCTGTGGGCTGGGTGCTGCAGTCTGGAATGCTGTGGGCTGGGTGCTGCAGTCTGAGGGCTGCGGGCTGGGTGCTGTGGTCTGGGTGCTGTGGGCTGGGTGCTGCAGGCTGGGTGCTGCATATCTAATAAGTTCCTGAGTGGTGCTAATGCTGCTCGTCCATAGACCACACTGAGTAGCAAGGGCTTAGGCTGGGTAGAGGCAACAGGAAGATATAAAAGACATTAATGGGATTGGGTGCTGCAATGTGGGAGCCCTGGGTTGAATCCTTGTATTGGGAAGAACCCATGGAGAAGGAAATGGCAACCCACTCGAGTATGATATTCTTGCCTGGAGAATCCCATGGACAGAGGAGCCTGGTGGGCTACAGTTCATGGGGTCGCAAACAGTCAGACATGACTGACCGACTAACACACACATACATCACTAGCAAGCAGAACCTTTGGGTCTGTGAAGAACTGGGGAAACTGAATGTGTCTTCTCTACAGTCTCCTTACAAAATTCAAGTCTAGTGTCACCAAACTTCTTTCCAAAAGAATCTGTATTGCCATATAAAATCTCTATGTCCGTGTTGGCAACCTACTCACAAATTTCAAAAACAACTCGTGAATAAATAAAAAATATATTTTTAAAAAGGATTGCTGTTTAACCTCTAGCAGGTGAGTCTTTTGTGCTACATTTGTAAATTGAGCAGGTCTGTGACTCCTTTTGTATAAAAGAGTTAACTATTGAAAACACTGGCAGTGATAAACTAAAAAAAAGAAGCCCAACAATCTACCGCTAAGTGCTGAATGAGCGTGTGTCTGTTTTGTTTTGCACAGCCCTCCAAATGGGTCGCTGTTGTCCAGAGCACACCATGTCAAGGAGGAAATGAGACATTCCAAGGGCTATTAACTACTCCAGCAGAGATCTAGGAAGATCACTGCAGTGCTATTCGGTGTTGGTATTTATTTAATTCTGGTGCAGAAGGGCAAATTTACCATGCTCAATGGTCCTCAAACTCATGCTGGCTTACAAGAGAGTGGCTTAATGACCCATTGATGGTAGCCTATGGCGTCATCCTATAAAGCAGTGGCAGGAGAGAGGACAGCCCGGAGTGCGTTTATATCTAAAGCTTTTTTTTTTTTTTTTTTTGCTGGTGGAACGCAGAGTTGCCATGGTTTTGTTAACTGATTTGTTTGCTTCCCTCATAGCTCAGTTGGTAAAGAATCTGCCTACAATGCAGAAGACCTGGGTTCGATTCCTGTGTTGGGAAGATCCCCTGGAGAGGGAAAAGGCAGCCCACTCCAGTATTCTTGACTGGAGAATCCCATGGACAGAGGAGCCTGGTGGTCTATACTGTGCATAGGGCCAGAAGGGTCAGACACGAAATTAGTGACTAAACTACCACCACCAAGTTAGCTAGTTCTGGTATCTGACAACCCCCTTCCCTCTGCCCTCTTCATCTGCTGGGAGTTTAGATTAATGAATCTTACCTGAATGAATCTTTTCAACAATACTAGATAGTCCACTGGGCTTCCCTGGTGACTCAGTGATAAAGAAGCTGCCTGCCAATGCAGGAGACGCAGGTTCAGTCCCTGGGTCGAGAAGATTCCCTGGAGGAGGAAATGGCAACCCACTCCAATATTCTCATCTGGGAAATCCCATGGCCAGAGGATCTTTTGCAGTCCCTGAACTGCAAAAGAATCAGATACAATTTAGCAACTAAGAGTAATATGTAATCTGCAAAGGGCTAAAGTGTACAGCTTAAGCATCCCCAATGAACATTGCTATCCCTCTATATATATGATCTCCATCTTGAGATTTTAAAAGCAACAAACATTGATATAAATGGAATGTCCCAAGGGATGTATAATAAACAGTTGCTGGAGATGCAAAAAATATAGCAACTGTTTGCAACTCTCCACACGAAGTTAGAGAGCCACACCACACCATTTCACTGTAATAGAGTACAGATAATATGATTTAACTGGCAGAAGAGCCAGCGTCATAATATAACCAGATCTTTCTTAATAGAGCTTTATTACATAAAATTTAGAGCCATTCCAAATGTTCCTGAAAAATTTTGCAAGGGCGCCTACTGTTGCAAAGAGAAGTCTGTATTCTGCCAGCTCAGACATTACCAGCTCCAGATTCTGTCGCTGAGTTAAGGCCTCTCTGAACTCAGCAAGATGTTTGAATGAGGAACTGAAGTACAGAAACTGGGACTTGCCTTGTGGTTCAGTGGTTGAGAACCCACCTGCTCATGCAGGGGACACCCGTCTAATCCTGGTTCAGGAGGATCCCACAGGCCGGGCGCAACCAAGCCCCCGCATCACAGCTACTCAGCCACACTCTCGAGCCAGAGCTGCAACGACCGAGTCCATGAACTTGGAGCCAGTGCTCCGTCACAAGAAGCCACCACAATGAGAAGGCTGCTCCCCACAATCAAGAGCAGCCCCTTCTCACCACAGCTGGAGGAAAGGCTGCGTGCACAGCGTCTAACGCCCAGAGGCCCCTCCAAACACACAGGAGATGACGTGGGGGCTTTAGTGTCCACCTACCGGGTTGTTTCCAAGAAGCGTTTTTTACTGTAAAACATAAAAAAAAAAATCTCACCAGCAAGTCCAGCATGTAATCTATGAAGTTTAACATTAAACGCGCACACACACAAGTAGGAAAGATAGACCCACACACAAGGTCCTGTTTACTGAGCAGCTCCCGGGGAGTCAGCAGCGTGAAAACACTGCCCCTTTGCGGCACTGAGCAGCTCCCTGGATCTGTCTTAGGACGCCCTCTGAGGCTGATAGCCAGCTCTCTGGGAGAGAGTGCCACAATCGATTCACAATGCCTGCCTTGGGCACGGGAGAAGAGTAGAAGTTATGTATATGCCATATATTTGCATGGATTATTTGCGCTAATATTTGAGATTCTTTTACTTAAGACTAAGGATTGACTGAGAATGTCTGAGCCTTCTCTACTGAAAGACAAGTAACAATAAATAAGATATATACAGACTATATGGAACATGGAAAAACTGATTCTTAACATTGGCAGTGGGTAAATCTAGTGAGTGAAAGTCGCTCAGTTGTGTCTGACTCTTTGTGACCCCATGGACTATCCAGTCCATGGAATTCTCCAGGCCAGAATACTGGAGTGGGTAGCTTTTCTCTTCAACATGACCCAGGAATAGAACCAGGGTAAATCTAAGACCTTTGCAAATCCCACGAGAAAATCCCTACAGGATCAACTCATGGGTGTTCCTACCTGAGCACCAGCAGTAAGACAATGCTGAATGGAATGACAACTTTCATTTTCTGGGCTCCAAAACCACTGCAGACGGTGACGGCAGCCATGAAATTAAAAGACGCTTGCTCCTCGAAAGGAAAGCTACGACAAACCTAGACAGCGTATCAAAAAGCAGAGACATCACTTTGCCAACAGAGGTCCATAAAGAAAGCTGAGTGCCAATGAACTGATGCTTTTGAATTATGATACGAGAAGACGCTTGAGAGTCCCTTGGACTGCAAGGAGATAAAACCAGTCAGTCCTAAAGGATGTCAACTGAATATTCATTGGGAGGACTTGTAAGCTGAATGTAAAGGGCCAGCTCATTGGAAGAGACTGATGGTGGGAAAGATCAACTGAACAGGAGAAGAGGGTGGCAGAGGATTAGACGGCTGGATGGCATCACTGACTCAATGGGCATGAATTTGAGCAAACTCCAGGAGATCGTAGAGGACTGAGGAGCTTGGCATGCAGTCCACGGAGTCACAAAGAGTCGGACACGACTTAGCAACTAAACAGCAATAGCGATGCTGCATGCGTGGGTGTGAGGACGTGGGGCCATTAGTTGGGACCATCCACCAGCAAGGGGCCTCTCGTGTATGTCAGTGGTCATGGTGTCGGTATGGGCCCCTGAAAACTCCCCATCTGTCAGGCGGGGAAACTTCAATATCACTGTCTATGTGGGCAGAATGATGTCCAGAATGCCCACATCCTCATCCCTGTGAACTTCATAACATTCATGCTACATGGCAAACTGAAATGAAACTAGATTGTAAGGTTCTGAATCTTAACAGTTGGAGATTATCTGGGATTATCCAGGTAGGGTCAGTCTAATATAAAAGGCAAAATATCCAGAATATTCAACACAATATTGAAGAAGAACAAAGTTGAAGGACTTGTATTACCTGACTTCAAGACCTAATTACTAAGATACAATAATCAAGGGAGTGTGGTCTTGGTGAAAAATTGGACAAATAGTGGAAAAGAATACAAAGTTTTGGAATACAGCCACATAAATGTATTCAACTGATCTTTGACAGAGCAGCAAGAGCAATACAATGAAGCAGAGAGAGTTTTTCAATGATGCTGGAACAAATAGGCCTCGATATGCAAAAGACCCCAAGACAAAGCAGAACCAAAAAATGACCTAGACACGCACCTTATACCCTTCCCCCAAATTAAAATCGAGAGTAGATCTAAATGTAAAATACAAAACGGTAAAACTCCTGGAGGATAACATAGGAGAAAACCTAGATGACCTTGAACATGGTGATACATTTTTCCATATAACACCACAGACATGATTTGTGAAAGAAATACTTGATAAACTGAACTTCACTGAATTAAAAATTGGTTCTCTAGGAAAGACAATGTCAAGAGAAAGAGAAGACAAGCCATAGCAGGAGAAAAAGACACAGCTGATAAAGGGCTTATCCAACGCACACAAAGAAATTTTAAAACTCAATGAGAAAAAAAATTCCAACCCAATCAAAAATAGAATGAAAATCTTGACATCCCATCAAAGAACCTATACTGGTGGCAAATAAGCCTTGAAAAGATGACTCAGCATCACATCATCAGAGAGATGCGAATTAAAACTGTCGGGAGCCACAGCCGCCATTGCAGGATGGCGCCGGTTTCCTGCTTCCTGGTTCTTCGCATATATGTAGGCAGATATGCTAATTAGGGATTCTAACAGTGTTCTGTTATGAGCCAATCAGAGGTTGACGTTATGAGCCAATCAGAGGTTGACGTTATGAGCCAATCAGAGGTTGACACGCCTCCCCTCTGGGCTATATAAGCAACTGCTTTCCCTGCATCGGGGCCCTCGCCACTTCCTAAAAGAGCTGTAACAATAAACCGCGTGTCAGAAGAATCCTGTCTGTGGCGTTCTCCTTATCGGCGAGGCGGGCGACCACAGTTGGTGCCGAAACCCGGGAAGGCCGAAACCTGGACGGAGGGACCAAGAAGACCACCAAATCGAGGGACCCTGGCTGCTCTACAGGAGGATTCAGAACTGACAGCATTGGAAGAAGTCCTAGGACATTTTCTGCAAGGTATGGTTAATCTTTTGTTGTTCGCTCTTACATTTCTCCTGCTCCTTTGTGCTTTGCATGAAAGGTGCCGAGAACAGGTAAAGGAGAGTCAAAAGGTGTTGAGTGAGCATCAAGATAGCCTATCAGAAGCAGAAAAGGGGGTGAGCTCAAAAGAAAAGAAAAGGCTAGCAATAAAAGGATTAAAAAAGGAACGAAAAAAAGATAAAAATAAACTCTATCCAGTTTTGGATGAATCTAGGAACTTAAGAGTGGGGTCCCCTTCCTCGTCGTCTGAGGAGACGTCCTCGGAGGCCGAGGAGGACACCTCCACCAGAGATTCAGGGGATGAATCCCCTGAAAACTCTCTCTCAGGTACCCCACAACTAGTGTGTTTGTAGAGATGGGATGGGAGTGGGACTGGGAGGGGAGAACACAGGAAGGGGGGTTGACAAAGGTGTCCCTTGTGAAGGGGACAAAATAAACATGGTAAGTTTGTCTGGACTATTTTCTGCTCTCCCAAATATCCAGCTCACAACCTCTAATTCTGTGCTTTGTTCTTTTGGACTCTGAAAGCTTTTTGGTCTTCAATAATTCTCTATTAAAATGCAAATACCTACTGGGAGTTGTTAAGCCTTATCAGTTAATAGTTGACTCTTGCATAAGCATAGGATCCTGCTTTAATGGGGCCAGGATGTCAGAGGAATGGGGTGATTTTGTGGAAGGATGAATAGATTCAGAAAGAAGGGGAGAGAATATTTATCAACGGGGTCATTTGGGGTCTTATATTTTGACCAGAATGAACTCTGCTCATACTTATCTGTAGTCTTTTCCTTTGCCTTCTCAAAAGGAGCCATTTTTAAATGGTTGGTTGGTTTCCCCTTGACCTGAGAGTAAGTTGATTAAGGAGGGATGCTGGAGCCTCTCTCGTCTGTCATACCTGAATAAGAAAATTCAGAAAGAAGGGAGAGAATATTTATCAACGGGGTCATTTGGGGTCTTATATTTTGACCAGAATGAACTCTGCTCATACTTATCTGTAGTCTTTTCCTTTGCCTTCTCAAAAGGAGCCATTTTTAAATGGTTGGTTGGTTTCCCCTTGACCTGAGAGTAAGTTGATTAAGGAGGGATGCTGGAGCCTCTCTCGTCTGTCATACCTGAATAAGAAAGAGTAAAAGTAATCCAAGGAAATAGCTACAACGGTGCCCCCTTCCAGTTTAAGTTTAGCTCTGTTTGATGGCATCAGTGCTATGGCAAATATGTGGCTTGGGGGGTGGTGGGTGGCAGCAAAGACTGGACGTGGCCCAGATGATGGGTGTGCTTCCTCTGTGGTAGGAGGTAAGCCGAATTCCTACCAGTGGACTTGCCAACCTGTGCACATGAGGAAGGATCAAATGAGAGCTGTGGATGCACGCTGCCAATCATCCCAGCTCCTGGGAAACCACAGAAAGCTGCACATAGCTCCAGAGGACATGAAGGCATCATGAGCTGAGTCCCCAGCTGCCTTCCTGCTTGAGGACCTTTTCCATCACCTGTGTGCTCTCTACCTACTGTGCATATCTGCTCTCCCCTGCTGGCTTGTGAGCATCTTCAGCAGGAGCCAAGGCTGCTTCATCTTCAAGAGCAAATCCAAAATGCTTCCAGAATAAGCTCATTCATGAAGAAGAGGCAGCAATGCAGGATCATTTCAAAGCAGAATGTGGAAATATTCCTTTCCTCCAGGATTCTGTTTTCCCTTTCAGTGGTAATATTACAATATATAACAACCAGGAAGGCACCAGCACCAACAAATAAGAATAGAAGCAGGCTTGTTCTGAAGCTGGGTCCTGGGCCACTGGCCCAGCAACAAGTTCCTGGAGCATCAAGTTCCAAGGGAGAGACAGGACAGGGCAAGATTTGCCTAGTTAGCTCAGAATGCTGCTGCTGCTGCTGCTGCTGCTGCTGCTAAGTCATGTCAGTCATGTCCGACTCTGTGTGACCCCATAGACAGCAACCCAACCGGGTTCTCCTATCCCTGGGATTCTCCAGGCAAGAATACTGGATCCACCAACATGGAAATGTTAACATAGGTATGCGTGCCCGACACACAGCATGATGGAGTTATAGTGGTTAACATTATCCGTTGTTAGACTCCTGGAGGCCTGAGGCTACGTGCTCACAATCATCAAGTAGTTTTCCCATTTGGTGGTGGTTGGGGGGAGTTTTCACATCTTCAAAACAACCCAGGAGATTTGCATCAGATATTATCTAGGTACTTCAGAGAGGAGCTAAAGCAGAGAATATGGTGGAGGGCCTGTCCTGGGAAGGCCCAGTAGGGTTCTGCTCAGTTCCAGAAGCATTCTAATATTTTAACAACTTTATGGCTATCCTGGTGTGTCCTGCCTGAGTGCCAGCCCCTGCCCCTTTCCAGGCACTCTGCTTTCGGACCCAAAGCTGGGATGAAGCTGGGCCAATGAAAGTTCTACCTTGCTCTGGCCTGTGCACTTTGGTGAGGGAGGAGTTGTCAGTGGGCTCAGTCCTAGGGAAGGTGTGAGAGTCATTCTTAAGATGACCAGGCTTGGTGGCTCAAAAGGCAGTGTCTGGGGGCTTCCCCAATGGTGCACTGGTAAAGAATCCCCACACCAATGCAGGAGACACAGGCTTGATCCTTGATCCAAGGAGATGCCGCATGCTTCAGAGCAACAAAGCTCGTACACCACAGCTACTGAGCCTGTGCTGTAGAGCCCAGGAGCCACAATTATTGAGCCCGCACACCACGACTGAAGCCCATGTGCCCAAGAGCCTGTGCTCTGCAACAAGAGAAGTCACTGCAATGAGAAACCTGTGTGCCACGACTGAAGAGTAGGCCCCACTCACCACAACTAAGAAAGCTTGAGTAGCAATGAAGACCCAGCACAGCCACAAATAAATAAATAAGACGTTAAAAAAATAAAAAAAGGCAGTGTCTGTGTACCCTGAGCTGGCAGGACAAGCCACAGCCTTTCCTTAGGCCCAGCAGGCGTGGCCACAGTCTCTGGTGCCCAATTTCCTGTGGCCTATAACAGGTCCAGGGAAGGCTTCCTGTGACACTGAGACATCAGTGTTCTATTCTGTTTTTTGCCTTGTTGATTTCTACTAGTGAAGAAACAAAAGACTTCCCCTTCCCCACAGCTCTCATCCCCATGAAAACAATTTTTTTTTTTTTAAGGCAAACTCAATTCTGCAGCTTGCTAGAGCAAGGAAAGGCACTGTTTTAGCTGCACGCACTTTAGATCCAGCTTAGGGCTCAGTTTCACTACGTCTGTCCTCATTCATGCATCAGGACAGAGGTAGAGGAACCTTGACACTTGGGATCTTTGGGTGGAATCACAGACCTGGCTGGGGGCGAGGGGAAGGACCGGAGGAGGAGAGAAAGGAAGTGAGCTATTTTCAGTTTGTCAAGAATCCAAATGGAAATTATAGATGAACACAGCACCCTTGTGTGGATCTAGAGAAATTCAACTTGAGCCAGCTTAGGGGTAAAAAGAAAAAAAAAAGTGGAATTAATTAGCTCATGAAATCAATATACGGGAAGAACTGGAGTGTGCTGAGCCTCGGGGACAGCTGGGACCAGTGCCTTAAATGTCACCACGGTATTCTTGTATTTCCCCAGCTCTTACCTGTGCTCTCCCTTAAATATGGGATTCCTTCTCTGAGTCAGTGGTTCTCGACCAGTGCCGGAGAGTGACTTGACCCTACCCCCCACCCCAGTCGCCTGCACCAGGGGACGCTTGGCAATATCTGGGTGGAGATGCTACTGGCATCTAGTGGGTAGAGGCCAAGGATGCTGCTAAATGTTCTACAATGCACAGAACAGTGCCCCCTTTCAAAAAAATAAAAAATTATCCGACCCCAAATGTCAATAGTAGTTGGGAAACCCTGGTCGAAGCCCAGCTTCCTCTGTATAGTTGAAACTGGCTGCTGGCAGCTCCCAGGCCCACATCCAACAGCTTTGGAATCCAAGGGGGAGTGACACTTGCTCCTGCGGATCCAAATGTCAGTATTCCCAGGGAAGCTCCCTGGTTGGCCTAGCTTTGTGCAGAGGCTCACCCTAGACTAGTCAGGAGGTCCAGAGAGATGGGACTTTAGAAGACAGAGAAACCCTTTCTAGAAGTTCATGACTGAAGTTGGGAAGGAGCTTTCTCAGAGGCAGGAGAGTAAAGGGCAGGAGGGGAAATGCCAATAAAGTTACAAATGCTACTGTTGAGGAAGTTCAGTTTATTTGGGAAGCAAAATCTTTTAAAACTAGGGCTATGGGGAAGCCAGTAAAAACAAGTGGACTTTGGTGGAGTAAAGACTGGGAAGCATATTAAATACCAAATCCTTCACTAATACTGCACAAGCCAGGCTAGTATTCCCTTTTCAGGCCCTTTTCCCCGATTCCTCCAATGAAGACAATTCCTGGGGGACGTGTTCTTGCTCAGAATCTATGGGTGGTAAGTGACTATTCAGATAAACCAATTCTTGCTAATGTTTGGGTAGCTAATGAGTTATTCTTTCCAGATGACACAATGCCCAACCCCATTACAATGTGTGTATCCTTTGAAAGGTCCTTAAAGGAGGAAATAATGACAGAACTTTCAAGCAAATGGGAGCTTGGTGGGAAGATATTTTTGTTTTGGTGTCCTCCAGATTTGGGTCTTTCAAGCAGGTAGCAGGTTACACTGTAACTGAATAAGGCACATTCAAGGTCAACATATTTTGAGATATATTCTAACCTGAGTCCCTAGGATGGTAGAAGGTATTATTGAAAATAAAGATTCTATAATCAAGTCAGTTGGGAAATTCTGGTGTAGACAACATTTAGTGGGGTTCTTTACTGTAAGACTCATAGCTTTTAATGCAATGAGTGTGGTGTGATTCTTAAGAAGAAACTATACAGTATGTAGACTTTCCAAACTTTTGGGGTCAAGGAGCCCCCTTTGTTGAGATGTATTTTACACAGGATGACCAGTCCTGTTTCACACCTGCTGTCCTTCATAATCGCTATAGGCATCTACTTCCATTCCCCAAAGTGTACCAGTTTGGAGAGTAAATTCTATGGTCATCTTATTCTAATAGAAACACACTTTGGAAACCCTTTTCTACTGTCATCTTAATATGGAGAGAACAACTTTTTATATCCGCCTTTAGATTTCTTCTCTGCTGGAATATTTTTCACTACTTGGGTATCAAACTTAGATGCTTAGTTCTCTATAGATGAGCATAGTATAAAAATTATTGGGAGCAATCATTTCCTATTGTTCCTCCAGAACACAATTTAGAACACTAAATTGACCCCTCCAATCAATGTTAGCGTTAGAATCACAGAATCAAAGCACAGACTTTTAAAATTAGACGGACCCTAAGGTCATTGCATTATTAAGGCATTGTTTGTTTGTAAGAGACAGAAACTCCAACAGAACAGCCAAAAATAACACAATAAATTTAGGGAAGAAACTTATAGAAGCAGAGGACACAATTCAGGAACCAGTACACCTTCGTGTCCCCTGGGGGCTGGACCATTTCCTTGCTGTTTCTAAGATTCTTTCTCCAATCATGGTTTGTCTCTGCTTTAGCGTCAATCTGTCCCTCCTGAGACCATGCTGCCTCTGTAGATGCTGGTGATTAGAGAAGACTAATTTATGACCTACAAGTATTTACATAATAAACATCAGACAAAACAATCATTCAAAAATTAGAACCATGAGAAAAAACAATGTAAAGTGATTTCAAAGGAGAAGAAGCTCAAGACAATATTGTAAGGTCAAACTGTAGGACAAAAATCAGTTCTTGTAAACAATTACCTTGGAAATCCCTTGAATCCCAGACAAAGTACAATATGTTACATCCTCAACTCTTGATATGTACAAATGACAGAGGCATGTAGTAATGTGCAGAAAATGAATAATGTACAGAAAAATAGTATATATGCAAAACATAAGCTTCCAGACTTTTTACTTTTTATAAAAGGGAGCTGAGAAATGGAAGAATAAAGAAGAAAATAAAGAAAAACTACAGGTGGTTTCTTCAATGGACCAAGTGCTCAGTTTAGAATTAAGGGATGTGGTTCTCTGTGCTGTGCTCAGTCATGTCTGACTCTTTGTGACCCCATGGACTATAGGGAGCCCACCAGGCTCCTCTGTCCTTGGGATTCTCCAGGCAAGAATACTGGAGTGGGTTGCCGTGCTCTCCTCCCGGGAATCTTCCTACCCAAGAGATTGGACCTGTGGCTCCTATATTTTCTGCATTGCACGCGCATTCTTTACCACTGAGCCATGGGGGAAGCCCTAGAATTAAGGGGTATTTTGTACAGTATCTTTCAACACTAGCTGATAGTTAGGGCAGAGGCCGTGAAACACAGGGAGCAGAGCTGCACTGTCACCTGTCTAATGCTCACAATGAACTTGGTTCCCTGAGGGAAGATGGGGAAGTGTCACCTGCCCTGTTTTGACTCTGCTTACTTTTCCTTTAGTTTTCTTCCTTCTTTCCCCTTCCCCCTAGCCCTCTTTCTCTCTCCCTTCCATCTATCCCCCTTTCTCTTAAGCCAGTGTAGCAGGCAATGTAATCTAGTAGTAAAAAATAGAAGATACTGGTGCGTTAATTTAAATCTGACCACTGTCACCATGGGGGGCTTCCCTGGTGGCTTAGATGGTTAAAAATCTGCCTGCAATGCAGGAGGCCCAGGTTCAGCCCCTGGATCGGGAAAATCCCCTGGAGAAGGGAATGACTACCCACTCCAGTATTCTTGCCTGGAGAATTCCATAGACAAGAGGATCCTGGTGGGCTACAGTTCCTGAGGTCACAAAGAGTCAGGCAGGACTGAGTGACTTAAGCACAGCACACAGCAATATGCTGTCACTATGGGACCTTGGAAAAGTTACTTAGTCTTTGTAACCTCACACATAAATGATAGAACATATCTCGGGGTGTTATTGTGATGATTCAATAAGGTAGTGCTTGCAGAGCACCTAGAACAGTGACAGACACTCATAATCACTCTCATGGTTACTACTACTGTGACTACTATTTGTACTGTATGATAAAGCCAAGAGGGTCTCAGTTCTCTGGGAACCTTTACTGATGTCCACTTTATTCATTTCCTCCAATCCTCACTGTTTATTTTGCTTGTTTGTTTTTCTTTTAAACCCATCTTTGACTGGTTTGCACTTTATGAAGAGAACACCTCTTTTGATTCTTTGCTTAGGAGTTCCACTCCATTTCTTATTCATTCATTCATTTAAAACATATTTATTAAGTGGCTTCTCTGTCCCAGGCATAATTCCAGGTGCTGGAGATACAGCAGAAAGCAAATCAACATGAATCGCTGCCCTCAGGAGCTGATATCCCAGTGGGAGAAAGATACTGTGAAGGGGAAATTTTCAAGTTTATAATCCAAATGATACTGTCTTTCTCCCCTCACCTGCTCCAGCTTGATTGTCTCTAATTTCCTGATGCAAACTTTTCCCCCTTTTGGTTTATGTGTGAATACCCGAGGAAGTCCCAGAAAAGGCTTTAGGTAGCTTTCTTTTCTTTAATAAGAATACTGTTTACTTGAATGTATACCTCTGGACATGATATCACTGGTATTTTTAGATATTTAAAGACTGTTTTACATAAGCAATTGCTAGCTTCCTGCCTTTAACTTCGTTGCTTCCACGTGACTTGCTCCCTCCCCTGACATGTGCAGTAGCGTTTTCATAGGTGCTGTTGGCCTTTTCTAAGCTGGAGCCATCTCCTGCCTGGTCTTTCAGAGTCCCTTCCTCTGGTACAGGCAACAAATCCCAATTTAGCATCACTTGTGATTATAATTAATGTGCTGTTTACTCCCTCTTCCAGATCATTAATGAAGATGTTAAATGAGACCAGAATGAAACCATGTCCCCGTGGCATCCCGCTAGACACCTTCCAACAACTTGACACCCTGCCATTTGCTGTTTCATTACCCTTTGTTTACCGCATGAGCCCAGGCCCTTGCTTCTCAAAGAGGCAGAAAACTTGATATTTCTACTGCTGCAGAGATGCCACTTTAAGGTGGGGTTTATAAAACCAGGCAGAGTGTCAACACATCTTTCTGAGTTTGAATGAAATGTTGGAGTATGAATAGAGCATTGTCAGTAAATACTTGGCTGCTCTCTCTCCTCTCAGATGCCTTTGTTTTCCCTGGACTTTCTGCAGCTGTTCTGTCTTTACCAGAGCAGAGAAGGGTAGATGGTTGCTGTCTGCAAAGATGTTGCTTGGATCCACCTAACTATGAGCTAGAAAGATGCTCTGTTAGTTGTAAAGACTGTGCTAATGGATTGCATTTTTTACCTCAGTTTTTCTCCCTTTCCTGCATCCATGCCCTCCCTATGTAACCCTGCCAGAGTCCCCTTCCAATCTAATTCTGACCCAGCCGTGTGACTTCCTTTGACAGAGGGATTTTAGCAGACATAATGCAGTCATTGACTTGAAAACAGTCACTTGCATCTCTCTGCCTGCTTTCTTACACCTTCCATAACTGCAGTGAAAACAGGCCCGGGAGAGCCTGTTGGAATATAGGACACAGAGACAAGAGCCCAGTCTCCCCAGTTGTACAGTCAGGACAACTGGTAACCTCCAGATACGCATATGGGCCAGGGTTGGATCAGCAGAACCTGCTACCTGACTGCCAGATGTGTGGACAATAAGCATATTGCTTAGGAGGTTTTGTGGTTGGTTGTTACACAGCAGTAACTGTGTTAATAGATAGCTAATACGGAAGCACACACGAGGAGTCTCGTGGCCTGGAAAACGCACTGACCACCTAGTGGTTTTCCACATAGGGTGCTCTCAACACCATTTTTTATAAGAAAGGAGAAGGAAAAGTTTTCTAAGTAGAGATGCAGAAGTACAAAATAGATCCTAGCATCTGGCTCCAGGCTTTAAAAAGCGAAAACCAGAATACGACTTCCATGCGTTTTCAGCTCAAGATGGTTAAAGCAGGCACAGGTACTAGGCGTGGCATGTCCTACGAACTCTGACAAGTATAGTCATTTTTATGCAGGGAGGGGCTCTGAGAGCTACAGAATCTGAAGTGCACTGAGAGCCTCCTTTTTCCAGTGAAGACGGAAAAGAGAAATGAAGGCTGTCCCAAGAAGAACAAGAGTGCGCTTACTCCCCCTCAACCCTGAACAATGGTTTCTTGCATCTTTTAAAACATTTACCTCCCGAAACTGCCCCAGTATTCAGCCTATGGTCGAAAATGTTCATTTGGTTTCTGGCACCCTAGTGGTCGGTGGCCTGAGTGGGATGGGCCAAGCTGGGTGAAGCTCTGTTGCTACTGTTTAGACTTGAGAAGCCACGGCTTCTAAAATGTGGAAGAAGCATGCTGTCTCTAATTTCTCCCTGGGTCCTTTCCCCTCCAGGGCCCCTCTAAGTCTTCCTCTTCCCAACTGATCCCCCACCCTAGGACCTTGCTAGGAACATCAGGGAAGGCATGAGCCTCTTAGGCAGATTCCTGGGCCCCTCCCAGATCCACTGAATTTATATTGATATTTTTTTCAAGAACCCCAAGGGTGCCATATGCACGTTCAAGTGTGAGAAGCCCTGCCCTATGGAATTTCACACTTTCCAAAAGGAGTAAGTAACTTCTTTGGGGGTCAGCTGCCTCTTCTACATATGGTCTTCTTTTTTTTAAAATTTGATTTATTTAGGCTGTACTGGCTCTTAGTTGTGGCTGGTGGGATCTAGTTCCCTGACCAAGGATTGGACCCAGGCCCCCCTGCCCTGGAAGTGTAGTCTTACCCACTAGACCGCCAGGGAAGTCCCAGCGGTGGGCTTCTTGAAAGCAGAGTCATATCTTCTGAATCTTCGTATCCCCAGCACCTCATACTATGTTTAAATACAGTAGGTGTGTATGTGTGTGTGTGAGTTGCTCAGTCATGTCCGACTCTTTGTGACCCCATGGACTGTTGCCCACTAGGTTCCTCTGTCCAGGCAAGAATACTGGAGCGGGTTGCCGTTCCCTTCTCCAGGGGATCTTTCCATCCTAGGAGCCGAACCCAGGTCTCCTGCATTGCAGGCAGATTCTTTACCATCTGAGCTACCTGGGAAGGCCTGAATATATAGGAGCTCAAAACAAATTTACTGAACTGAAGTGCATTGATGCCCCTAGGCAGTCAGAGCCCTGCAGGTTACTCCACTACTTACAGATGTACCTTTTCTCTCCAGGAATCCAAGTCTCCTGGAGAGGATGCCACTTTGAGTGTGCAAATTTGTCCAAACAAAGTAAACTCTGCATGGGCTCTGGGCCAGCTCTGCACACACCAGAGATTTAGGTTGGAACATTGAGATGTGAATCACCACATCAAGTGCCTTTGAATAAGCAAGTTTGGGACCAGCATCTTGCATATATTAGAATGTCAACACTGAACTAAATTAGGGTCCTAGTGGAAAAACTTGCTAGACTTTCAGCAGTGGACATAGAAATAGATCAGCAGGCAGGAAGGAAGGGAGGAGGAGGAGGATGGTAAGAAACCAGGAGAATGACAGAGTGGGAGGAGAAGGGAAGAAAAAATAGGCCAGGGCTTATGGGACCTAAATTTTACCTTCTTATTTTCTAGCGGAACTCAGAATTTTTTCACCCTCCTCTCACGGTATTATTGACATTAAATATCCAATCTCCTCGGCCCCACATCAACTTGAGTAATATACTACAGCCAAGGTTGGCTGCATCTGCTCTCTTCCCCCCTACTCAATTCAAGTTAAGAATGCTCCTACCATACATTACTATTGGGATTTTAAAAATGATTTATTTTGCTACACAATTCAGACCTTTGAACCACGCTGGATGCTGGGTGCTTTGTTGACATAGTAGTTAGGGATAAAAGGAGAGTTTGGGGGATTGTGGAATTCTGACTTTCTATAAATCACTAATTTTATTGTAGTAAATAGAGGTCACCTCCTGGAACTTCAATAGCCTGCCTTGAAAAATGGTATGAAACTATCAAAGTCCATCAAAGGGAAAAATAGGACAAATGGAGTAGAGGGGAAAGAATATTTTCTCACTTTCAGCCAAGGCCACGGCAAGAATATGGTCAGTACAGTCAGAGCTACTTTTAAGAGGTTGGCCCAAACTTTCCCTTGCTTCTTTGAGCGTATTGTCTATTACTCCTGCCCTTGATAAGAAGCTAAAGATGAAGAATGAAGCTGAGGAAGGTGGAGCCTTGAAAATTCAGTTCTGTCCTGAGCTTAGAAAGGCCAGAACACATTCCAAAATCTATGCTGTGACTTGGCTGAGAATAACAAAAGGAGTCGCAAACAAATGCAGATATGGGGCCATGGAGGGCAGGCAAACGATAGACCAGGCTGGGAAGGGTCTGTTCTGAATGGAGACACTCTAACTTGTGTTACACAACACATTTTCCACCGCCTTCTTTCTTAGTAATAGCAGCAGTAATGAACATTCCATTTCCCAGCCAAACTTGGAGCAAGGTATGACTGATAAAATTCACTTCTGACTTTAAAGATATTAGTGAAGACCAGAGGGAGTCTTCCTTTCTCAGCTGAAAGGACAGTCCTTTGCCTGAAGAGATTTTGCCCTTTGCCCCTTTCTGTCCTGCATCCTCTTTCCTTATCTGAAACACATGTGCTCTGGTTGGATGCGCAGCAGCCATCTTGAGATTGTGAAGACCAAACATCACATGATAAAGTGACAGGGCAGTCAGGCAGAGGGGCCCAGGTTCCTGACAGCATTGCTCGGCCTCAGTGTCAGCCTTGGACTTCTGACTCCTGAACATCTTGCTGCATGAGAAAAACTCTACCCTTACTTGACTGAGCTCTGGTGGGCAGATGTTCTTTTATTCACACATTGATATACTGCTCCCTAGCTCTATCCATGGAGAAGAAGGCCATGGCATCCCACTCCAGTACTCTTGCCTGGAAACTCTCATGGATGGAGGAGCTTGGTAGGCTGCAGTCCATTGGGTTGCTGAGTCAGACATGACTGAGCGACTTCACTTTCACTTTTCACTTTCATGCATTGGAGAAGGAAATGGCAACCCACTCCAGTGTTCTTGCCTGGAGAATCCCAGGGATGGCGGAGCCCAATGGGCTACCATCTGTGGGGTCGTACAGAGTCGGACACGACTGAAGCGACTTAGCAGCAGCAGCAGCAGCTCTATCCATTGTTGCCATGTAGAATGATGGTCCTCTGTGGTCAGATTTGATTTTTCAAGATAAGATGTAATTCTAGATTGTAAGTCTAAATGTAATTTCCCAGTTGGTGATTGGGACTAGATCCCAATAGAGAGAATTAATTGAATTATTTGATTATACAATTTCAGTTTTGTGACCTCTGATTTATAGAGTATTTGTTCTGGGTCAAGTATGATGCCAAACAGGCTCTATAGATTATCTCATTTAATCTTTACAACGATGTTGGTAGTGATGCTATTTTTGCTTCCGTTTTACAAATGAGGAAATTGAGACTCAGAGGTTAACTTATCCAAGGCTAGAAGAGAAAGAACCATGAGGAAAGCTCAGATCTGTCTTCGGAGCAGGCATTGGTAATAACTATTGAATCAGTCATCTGTTACCATGGTACGTTGCTTAATGAATTGCCCCACACTCGATTGGATTACAGTCAGCCTCTATTCTCATGCTTCCTGGCTTCCCTGATAGCTCAGCTGATAAAGAACCCACCTGCAATGGAGGAGATTGTGGTTCGATTCCTGGGTCAGGAAGATCTGCTGGAAAAGGGATAGGCTATCCACTCAAGTATTCTTGAACTTCCCTTGTGACTCAGCTGGTAAAGAATCTACCTGCAATGTAGGAGACCTGGGTTTGATCCCTGGGTTGGGAAGATCCCCTAGAGAAGGGAAAGGCTACCCAGTCCAGTATTCTGGCCTGGAGAATTCCACGGAGTCCATGGGCTCACAAAGAGTTGGACATGACTGAGCGACTTTCACACTTTATTCTCATGCTTCCAGGTTTGTGGGTTGACTGTGGCGGGGTCTACTTCAGGCTGTGGGTTTGGTGGGACAGACTCTAGGCTAGGAGTCAGGTTCAGCTTGACTCCAAGTGGGTGGATCCTGGGGCCCAGGTGAAAGGGCAGTGTCCTTGCAGTGGGGGACACCAGAGTTAAGAGCTAAGCCAAGTGGTCTGTACATGGAAGGCCTCTAGCAGTGTCATGACTGGCGTTTCATTGGCCAAAATATGTTTTGAAACCAAGCCCAACATGGAAGGAGCAGGAACACAGGCTGAGCCCCCGCGGGAGGGAGGGAAGTACTGTTCAGTGACAAGTCAAACAATGGCAATTGTGCTGTACAGTCTTAGGCGAAGCTGCCTTATTGTGATGAAACAAGGATTTATTTTGTTCCAGTTGCCTGTTTGCAACACCGACACATGGTGCACGGACCTGGGAAATGGGGCACAAAGCCATCCAAACTCATCTAAAATCAGTTCATTTCAGAGCTGTCATCACCCTCTGATGATGTTAAGCCCGGCAAATTGTGGTCCATCTCCAGCTTCCGGGAGGCCACTGGCAGAAGGTGGGGAGGAGTCGGTGGGAAGATATCCCAGTTCCTTTTTCAGGGAAGAGCTCTCATCTCATTCCAGTTTGGAGTGGTGGCTATACCCAGGGCCTTCCCTAGCATTTCCTGCCCTGGTTCCTGCCTCATCGCTTTTCTCTCCTTATCATCAGCTAGGTTTTCCTTCCTCCTTTTCCAACATTCGGGAAGATTCAGTCACTCTATCACTTCATCAATAGGCATTAATTGACACCTTTTTTGTAGCAAGCACTGTTCATGATGCTGGAGACACGAGGAGAATGGGACTGGTATGATCCTTATTTTTGTGGAGCTTAACATTTAGCAGGAGCAGACAGGTTAACAAACAAGTAAATAAAATGAAGGTGGTCACTGAGGTTCGATTCCTGGGTCAGGAAGATCTGCTGGAAAAGGGATAGGCTATCCACTCAAGTATTCTTGAACTTCCCTTGTGACTCAGCTGGTAAAGAATCTACCTGCAATGTAGGAGACCTGGGTTTGATCCCTGGGTTGGGAAGATCCCCTAGAGAAGGGAAAGGCTACCCAGTCCAGTATTCTGGCCTGGAGAATTCCACGGAGTCCATGGGCTCACAAAGAGTTGGACATGACTGAGCGACTTTCACACTTTATTCTCATGCTTCCAGGTTTGTGGGTTGACTGTGGCGGGGTCTACTTCAGGCTGTGGGTTTGGTGGGACAGACTCTAGGCTAGGAGTCAGGTTCAGCTTGACTCCAAGTGGGTGGATCCTGGGGCCCAGGTGAAAGGGCAGTGTCCTTGCAGTGGGGGACACCAGAGTTAAGAGCTAAGCCAAGTGGTCTGTACATGGAAGGCCTCTAGCAGTGTCATGACTGGCGTTTCATTGGCCAAAATATGTTTTGAAACCAAGCCCAACATGGAAGGAGCAGGAACACAGGCTGAGCCCCCGCGGGAGGGAGGGAAGTACTGTTCAGTGACAAGTCAAACAATGGCAATTGTGCTGTACAGTCTTAGGCGAAGCTGCCTTATTGTGATGAAACAAGGATTTATTTTGTTCCAGTTGCCTGTTTGCAACACCGACACATGGTGCACGGACCTGGGAAATGGGGCACAAAGCCATCCAAACTCATCTAAAATCAGTTCATTTCAGAGCTGTCATCACCCTCTGATGATGTTAAGCCCGGCAAATTGTGGTCCATCTCCAGCTTCCGGGAGGCCACTGGCAGAAGGTGGGGAGGAGTCGGTGGGAAGATATCCCAGTTCCTTTTTCAGGGAAGAGCTCTCATCTCATTCCAGTTTGGAGTGGTGGCTATACCCAGGGCCTTCCCTAGCATTTCCTGCCCTGGTTCCTGCCTCATCGCTTTTCTCTCCTTATCATCAGCTAGGTTTTCCTTCCTCCTTTTCCAACATTCGGGAAGATTCAGTCACTCTATCACTTCATCAATAGGCATTAATTGACACCTTTTTTGTAGCAAGCACTGTTCATGATGCTGGAGACACGAGGAGAATGGGACTGGTATGATCCTTATTTTTGTGGAGCTTAACATTTAGCAGGAGCAGAAGGTTAACAAACAAGTAAATAAAATGAAGGTGGTCACTGAGGAGGGGCAGGGTGCTCCTCGGGACAGATAGGGTGGAGAGGGGAGCAGAGAAAAGGAAGGACAGGAGAGGAGGGAGCTCTGGGCCTCTTGGTAGCAGATTGGCCCCTTACTAGGGGAACCCCTTTCACGGGCTGGTTCCATGAAGCTGTGAACTGCTCTGCTTCAGTCAGAGGCCACATTTGATTCAGCACACATTCATGTGGTGTCTTTGTCAGCAAGACCTCCTGACTTCCAGTGCCTTGTATGGTTCTGTGGATAACGTGTGGAGGAGATGAGAGATGGCAAATGTGAGGAGTTGGGGAGGGGGCACAGAAAAGGGTGGGAAGGAGAACCATAGCAGCTCCCATCACTCCTTCTATGGGGCAGACTGGGTGGTCTGACATCCCTCTGCAAGCAACAGCTTCATGCAGAAAAACGGTGTGCCACCTGAGAGAGTCCAACCTTGCCTGTTCTCTAAAGCCAAGGTTCTCCGTGGGGACAGGGGTGATTTTGCCTCCAGGGGACACTTGGCAATGTCTGGAGACATTTCTGATGCCCAGTTTGGAGAAGGAGTGCCACTGGCCCCTAGTGTGTAAGGGCCAGGGATGCAGCTAAACACCCTGCAACCCACAGGACAGAATTATCTGGCTCAGAATGTCCCTAGCGCCCACATGCTCTAGAGAAATGCTTGTTGGCCTTACAGTCATTTCTGCAAGGACTTGATTTACTGACTAGATACCACCTTGTTTTCCTTGAGGCAGGGAGATACATGCACATCAGAAAATTCAGAGAGTGCAGGAGGGTCCATGGTAAAAGGGTGCCCCCTGCTTTTCCCCACCACTCAGCCTGCTTCCAGACAGCCTCTGAGCTGTTTTAACAGACTCTGTCAGCCTCCTCCTAAAGTGCCCCCTCTGCTCTCCCAGACCCCCCAAACGTTGCTCTCTGTGACCCCTGAGTTTTCCCTCAGGGACTATTTTCTCTGGCCCTGGGAGCAGCTTTAGTAGCTGGAGTGACTGTCCTGGAAGTAGCCCTCAGCCAAAGACAGATGGAACATTGGCAGATAAATAGCCCGACCCCCGACCCCACTGGGGAGGTCACTGTGAGGTGAAATTCATGCCCTTTTCTGGACTCTCCCAGTAGAACTGCACTCCTATTCTTCAGTGGGAACGATTGATGATGCTCTTAACTGCCTCCCTTTCCTTCTCTGCCTACCCAGACATTCCTTGCCTTTCTACTTCCTGTTGGAGTTTCCTGGGATCCCAGAAAATGACATATACTTATATTCGTCTCTTAAAGTATGACTCTGGAGGAACACAAATTAAGATGGCTGCACATATGCATACATAAACACATATGTAATATACATATGTAATGGAATGTATATGCATGTAACATAATAGATTCATAAAGATTATATATTGCCTATTGAGCACATTCAAGCTGCATGCTCAGTTATGTCCATCTGTTTGCAACCCCTTGGACTGCAGCTCGCCAGGCTCTTCTGTCCATGAGATTTTCCAGGCAAGAATACTGGAATGAGTTCCCATTTCTTCTTCCAGGGTAGTCTTCCTGATTCAGGGATCAAGCCACATCTCCTGCATCGGCAGACAGATTCTTTCACCACTGAGCCACCTGGGAAGCCCACTACATATGTGTATATTATATATTACATTGTGCATGCATATCATATGCAAACATATTACATATTAAATTTATCATATACATATGATATGATGTATGCATACATATATATTACGTTATACATACTAAATGTTTGTATCTCTCTTATATTTATATGTTGAAAACTAACCCTCAGTGAATGGTATTAGGAGGTGGGGTCTTTGGGAGGTGATTAGGTCACAAGAGTGGAGCCCATACGGATGGGATTAATGCCCTTGTAAAAGAGACCCTAGAGAGCCCTCACAGCCTCTTTCCACAATGTAAAGGTACAAGAAGTCAGCAAGTGAGAAGAGGGCCCACATCAGAACCCGAACATGCCGGCACCCTGATCTAGGGTTTCCAGCCCCAGCACTGGGAGCCACCCAGCCTATGCTTATGTTTGTTGCAGCAGTCTGAATAGACCAAGACAATATGTATGCATACATACTTACATATGCACACAAACAGACATACTCACGGACGTGTGTGTGAGTCCTCAGTCGCTTCAGTCACTCAACTCTTTGTGACCCTGTAGACCCACATAGGAAGAAGGAAATGGCAGCCCACTCCAGTATTCCTGCCTGGAGAATCCCAGGGACGGAGGAGCTGCCATCTGTGGGGTCGCATAGAGTTGGACACGACTGAAGCGACGTAGCAGCAGCAGAATCAGCCTGTCAGGCACCTCTGTGCATGGGATTCTCCAGCTAAGAATACTGGAGCGGGTTATCATGCCTTCCTCCAGGGGATCTTCCCAACCCAGGGATCCAACCTGGGTCTCCAGCATCTTCTGCATTGGAAAGGGACTCTTACTGCTGAGCCACCAGGAAAGTTCTCATACATACATACATACAAATAAATAAATATATATACTTACATGGATAATGATATTATTCATCTTGCTTTTTCAGTTAATTATGCATCATGTTCCTTGTTAGCATAGAGAGCTATCTCATGCTTTTATTGGAAGCATTTGTATTTCATTGTATCATAATGTATGGACATCTGGATAGTTTTTAATCTTCTGTTTTTATAAATGGTGCTGAAGTGACTATCATATATTTGATATAATCTCTTCCAGTGGAACTGCTGGGCCATGTGGCGTGTGCATTTAAAATTTTGATCGACATTGGCAACTTTTTCTCCATAAAGCCTAAACCAATTTTTATCTTCTCATTAACAAAGTGTAAGAGTAGGAACTCAGTGCTGAAAAGATGGGGCCAAATGTTAGTACAACCCTTGTCCATGCTTTAGTCACTGCCCAAAGCATTTTTCTCTATTCTGTACATTAGAGGAGGACATGAGGTTGGAACGCCCAGGCTGTGGAATCACAGGGGGATGAATGCAGCCTGGCAGCACACAGGTAGTGTATCTGAAAGTGTGATGCTCACATGCACACAAAAAAATGCACAGACACACAGACACACACCATAATTCCCATGCTCAGTGAGGTTTCTAAGTCAGATTCAATAATAAGATATTGAGAGAACATATGCCTTTCCTGTGACAGCACCTGCTTAAAATGTAATAAATTCAAATGCCTTTGGAGCACTATGTGCCTGGCGGAGAGTCAAATGTCTTCCTTGTGTCCAGTATCCTCAGTCGCTTCAGTCACTCAATTCTTTGTGACCCTGTAGACCCACATAGGAAGAAGGAAATGGCAGCCCACTCCAGTATTCCTGCCTGGAGAATCCCAGGGACGGAGGAGCTGCCATCTGTGGGGTCGCATAGAGTTGGACACGACTGAAGCGACGTAGCAGCAGCAGAATCAGCCTGTCAGGCACCTCTGTGCATGGGATTCTCCAGCTAAGAATACTGGAGCGGGTTATCATGCCTTCCTCCAGGGGATCTTCCCAACCCAGGGATCCAACCTGGGTCTCCAGCATCTTCTGCATTGGAAAGGGACTCTTACTGCTGAGCCACCAGGAAAGTTCTCATACATACATACATACAAATAAATAAATATATATACTTATGTGGATAATGATATTATTCATCTTGCTTTTTCAGTTAATTATGCATCATGTTCCTTGTTAGCATAGAGAGCTATCTCATGCTTTTATTGGAAGCATTTGTATTTCATTGTATCATGATGTATGGACATCTGGATAGTTTTTAATCTTCTGTTTTTATAAATGGTGCTGAAGTGACTATCATATATTTGATATAATCTCTTCCAGTGGAACTGCTGGGCCATGTGGCGTGTGCATTTAAAATTTTGATCGACATTGGCAACTTTTTCTCCATAAAGCCTAAACCAATTTTTATCTTCTCATTAACAAAGTGTAAGAGTAGGAACTCAGTGCTGAAAAGATGGGGCCAAATGTTAGTACAACCCTTGTCCATGCTTTAGTCACTGCCCAAAGCATTTTTCTCTATTCTGTACATTAGAGGAGGACATGAGGTTGGAACGCCCAGGCTGTGGAATCACAGGGGGATGAATGCAGCCTGGCAGCACACAGGTAGTGTATCTGAAAGTGTGATGCTCACATGCACACAAAAAAATGCACAGACACACAGACACACACCATAATTCCCATGCTCAGTGAGGTTTCTAAGTCAGATTCAATAATAAGATATTGAGAGAACATATGCCTTTCCTGTGACAGCACCTGCTTAAAATGTAATAAATTCAAATGCCTTTGGAGCACTATGTGCCTGGCGGAGAGTCAATGTCTTCCTTGTGTCCAGTTGCCACTTCACAAGCTTTGTTGATGATCATGCTCTTATGCCTGTGTCTTTGTTTTTTCTAAAAGGAGACTGAGTCACAGAGATAGCGACTGACCCCGTATCAGCAGAGAGAAGCAGTTCAAATCATGGTCTTTGTAACCCAGACTGCGCGGTTTAAATCCTGGCTTGCCCTCCTTTTAGCTGGGGAGCTGTAGACAAGTTTCCCTTCCTCTCTCTTACTTCAGTTTCTTCTTCTGTGAAATGGAGACACTGTTGTGAAGATTAGATGAGTTAACAGACAGAAAATGCTCAGTAATTTTGAGGAACATCTGTCTGACTCTTCAAGCTGGAATGTTCGTCACTGCATTTTCCTGTATCCTATTAGTCTAGTTCATTTTTAAAAATAAAAATAACATTTACACGTCTAAGGCTCTAAGAAAATAAGTGAAAGAGATAAAGCACAAGTTGTGGTTCAGAAATTCTCCAAGTGCACTTGAAAATGTGGCTGGAACCACCCTTATACCTGCACAGCACGGATGGCTGGGCTAGATGCGGACAGCGGATGACACCACTGTGAGTGGCTACAGTGGAGGCAAAAATCAGCACCAACTGCTATGCTTATCTGCAGAAATCCAGGCTCTCTGCCTTCTAGAATAATTTGATCCACACCATCTGGCAGCTTGTAAGAAGAAGAAAAAGCAGAAGAGAAAGAAGAAACAGCAGCCATGTAGCATGAATGTAATTCCCAATTCGAGTTATGCACTCTCATGTAATATGAGCCAAATTTAAACATGTCAACATCTCAACAATTGCTGATTTTTCAAGTGCTACACTATGCATCTGGCGGGCGCTCATTGAATGCTCTTCAATGATGGTGACGCAAATGTATTTACTAAAATATAGTGTATTGAAAAAATAAATAGTATATTGTGATGTCCTTTAGTTTGCGTTTGCATAAATTGGCACTGTCTGAAATAAGTGGTTGAGATTTAAAAGAACATGGTATGTTTTTAAATGTTCAAAACTCATAATTATAGAGCTTACAAATCCTTTAGTTCGTTTCCCTCATTTAAAGTGTAGGAAAACTTAGTCCAAGATTAATTTTTGCTAATGAGAGAGAGAGAATAGGATGTGAGCCAAGCACCCTGGACACCTAACAAGGAGGGAAATGGGGGAGAGAGGTGAAGGTCAGAGGAAGCTGGACCACTCTGACTCCTGAGCATCTTGCCTCCCTCCTCTCTTCTATAGTGACTTCCTGGAGAGGAAGCAGGGGGTGTACCTCCTAACCAGGTGTAGCTTCTCTGCTTCTGTCCTTCAGGTTTGCTCTGAGATGGAAAACGATGTGCTTGTGGTTTATTAGGAAGGATTATCATAAAGGGAAAGAAGAACCTGTAGAAGGGAAGACAGAGGGAGAAATGAGCCATGATGCCTCCAGGAAGCCTCCAGACAACTCTTTGGAACGTTCAGAAGCCAGGGTGTCCCTTCAGATTGTCGCAAGCTGAGATCAGGGGACGGGGCCTTTACAGTCCACATTGGCCGGTCACTAGATGTGAGTCACTGCAGGTGAGGTGGTTCCCTTCTGTTCAGGTGGTTCCTAAAGCGAGCTGAGAGCTGAGGGCTAGGTGCAATAGCATTCTCAGAATCCAAGGAAAGCCCTCCATGCCTAAAGGAGTTGTTGGCAGCACATCACAGTGCCTATCACACCAGGACAGTCTCTGGTACGGAGTGAGCCTTCAGGAAATGTCTGTTGGGTGGATGAACCCACCTAGAGGCTCAGAACAGAACTGCAAGAGATGGAATGGTCTATCACCTTTACAGTGTGCTTTAGAGGTACAAGAGGAGAAGAGTTCAGTTCAGTTCAGTTCAGTCACTTAGTCGTGTCTGACTCTTTGCGACCCCACGGACTGCAGCACACTAGGCTTCCCTGTTCATCACCAACTCCCGGAGCTTGCTCAAACTCATGTCCATTGCGTCGGTTATGCCATCCAACCATCTTATCCTCTGTATTTCCCTGCTCCTCCCTTCTTTAATCTTTCTCAGCATCCGGGTCTTTTTCAATGAGTCAGTTCTTTGCATCAGGTGGCCAAAGTATTGGAGTTTTGGCTTCAGCATGAGTTGTTGCAATGAACACTCAGGACTGATTTCAATTAGGATTGACTGGTTGGATCTCCTTGCAGTCCAAGGGACTCTTAAGAGTCTTCTCCAACACCACAGTTCAAAAGCATCAGTTCTTTGGCACTCAGCTTTCTTTATACTCTGACTTTCACATTCATACATGACTACTGGAAAAACCATAGCTTTGACTAGACACACCTTTGTTGGTAAAGTAATGGCTCTGCTTTTTAACATGCTGTCTAGGTTGGTCATAGCTTTTCTTCCAAGGAGCAAGCATCTTTTAATTTCATGGCTGCAGTCACCATCTGCAGTGATTTTGGAGCCCCTCCAAATAAAGTCTCTCACTGTTTCTATTGTTTCCCCATCTATTTGCCATGAAGTGATGGGACCAGACGCCATGATCTAAGTTTTCTGCATGTTGAGATAAGTTCACCCAAGGTAAAATAAAACTTCATTCTTTTCTGCCTCTCTAGTATCTGGAATTTCTCAAGGTTCCTGGGCAATGGAGGCAATCCTGAGTAAGGTCTACCCCTATGATGTGCAGTTCCAAGACAACTCGTGGTACTGTGTTGAATGTCACTTGTTAATTTTCTTCTTCTTTGGATGCTAGAAAATGCAGACGTAATTGGCACCTCATCTACATTAATGCATAGAGCTTTGGGAGCTTCATGACTATGCTCTCTGCCTCCTAGCCTCAAACTAGTTTATATCTCTTTCTAATCTGTAGTTTTCCGTTATTCTTATGTTCTAATGTGCAGTTTCCCTAATTCTTATATTTTAGCATTTATTTATGTCTTACTATTTTGATGTATCTCTGAAAGCTTCTCTAAGCTCCATGGAACAAGGCCAAGTATGAACACACATATACTGTAACTTTATTATCTTCTCTCAACACTTAGTGGTTGGTATCCAATCTCACTGACAATGACTCTCATTCTATGACATCAAGGCTAATGGATGAGATCAGCAGGATTGTTCTGGGGTCTTTAATGGGATGTCTTCATCTTGGAATGCTCTTTTTTGGCTCAGTGAGTGAGTGGAATTGCTCAGTCGTGTCCAACTCTTTGCAGCCCTGTGGACTGTAGACTATCAGGCTCTTCAGTCCATGGCATTTTCCAGGCAAGACTACTGGAGTGGGTTGCCATTTCCTTCTCCTGGAGATCTTTCCGACTCAGGGACTGAACCTGGGTCTCCCACATTGCAAGGCTCAGTGAGTGAGTGGAATTGCTCAGTCGTGTCCAACTCTTTGCAGCCCTGTGGACTGTAGACTATCAGGCTCTTCAGTCCATGGCATTTTCCAGGCAAGACTACTGGAGTGGGTTGCCATTTCCTTCTCCTGGAGATCTTTCCGACTCAGGGACTGAACCTGGGTCTCCCACATTGCAGGCAGACGCTTTACTGTCTGAGCCACCAGGGAAGCCCTCTTATGGCTCAACAAAGATATCTTTAGGCAGTTGGAAGCATTCTTTATAAGCACTACTTGTGTAAACTTTTATGTAATGCACTTTTATTCCCTAGACTTAGTTTACATATTAAATATAGGTCTTAAAAGCATTGTTGCAGTCCTTAAGGCATAACTAAATATTTTCAGCCATTGCTCATTGATTCTGCTTTGAAAATGCTAACAGCTAGACCCTTTGATGTTTACAACAACTTTTTCAGATTCCTTGGTTTCTGTAGGGTGGGCAGCACTGGTCTCTGGAGGGTTACAGATGACCTTAGCCTCTGTCCTTGAGGAGATAGCAACAACAATGTTCTTAAAGCAGAACTGTCTTTGAAAAAGTCTGCTCACCAACCCAGTATTCATTCAGGCGGCCAAGAAATTGAAGTCTTCCTCCATTTAAGTCTGGGGAAAACTTGCTTTCATCATTTTTCACATTTAGTTTGGGCTGTGCTGGGTCTTCACTGCTGCACAGGCTTTCTCTAGTTGCAGCAAGTAGGGGGCTACTCTCTAGTTGCGGTGCTTGGGGCTTCCCATTGTGGTGGCTTCTCTTGTTGCAGAACGCGGGCTCTAGGGTGAGGGCCTCAGTAGTTGTGGCATGGTGGTTCAGTAGTTGAGGCTCCTGGGCACCAGAGCACAGGCTCAATAGTTGCGGCACATGGGCTTTGTTGCCTTGTGACACGTGGGGTCTTCCCAGATCAAAAATTGGAACTTGTGTCTCCTGCATTGGCAGATGGGTTCTTTACCACTGAGCCACCAGGGGAGCCCTCATCATGTTTGAAATGAATATTAAAAGCAAATGAAGAAGTTGTATGATAAATTTTTTTTGAAATATAGTTGATTTATAATGTTGTGTTTCAGGTGTATAGCAAAGTGAATCAACCATACATACATACATACATATCCATCTGTATGATGGTTTTTGATGGGACTTAAACCTGGTTTGGAGGGAATGATGCTGAAGCTGAAACTCTAGTACTTTAGCCACTTCATGCGAACAGTTGACTCATTGGAAAAGACTCTGATGCTGGGAGGGACTGGGGGCAGGAGGAGAAGGGGACGACTGAGGATGAGATGGCTGGATGGCATCAATGACTCAATGGACATGAGTCTGAGTGAACTCTGGGAGTTGGTGATGGACAGGGAGGCCTGGCATGCTGCGATTCATGGGGTCACAAAGAGTCGGACACGACTGAGCAACTGAACTGAACTGAACTGAACTGAAATCTGGTGCAGTTGAATGAGATTAAAATTGTAAAATGAAGGGTGAGTTCTAATTTATAGCCACTGCTATAGACTGGGCTTTTGGGAATCTACTCTTGACATGCTCTGGCCTAGTGGGTACTGAGATTGCCTTGGGGTTCTGGATCCACCCAGATATACACATGCCACTGGACTCAGAAACTAGTGTCTTTCTCAGAGCAGAGCTAAAATTCTCTCAGATCCATAACAGGCTACATGAATACCCTTCCATTCTCTGGAACATGGACCTTTAATTTGATCTTTTGTTTAAGGAGAAATTTAGAAGATTATATGAAGGAAATGGCAGGAAGGAGGCCGCAGCAAAAGCTGGAGTTGCCGTAGGCAACACCGTGGTGTCGCAGTTGGAGGAAGGAGAGCCAGCCAGGGAACAGGAAGGAGGCGCGTGGTGGCGGGGTGAGCGCTGCTCCAGGCCAGTCTTAATTTTGTTTTCTTGTTTATTTTCTCATCTATTCATTCTAAAACTATTTATTGAAACCTTACTACGACTCAGGCACATCTAGAGAGGTTGGTGAAGAACTGAATGGGAAAAGAGAGAATGGAGTGTGAAAAGTATTAGGGTGAAGGGCACGTGGGGTAATACAGGAGCCCCAAGGAGAAGCAGGGAATATATCAGAGGAAATTACATCTACGAGGAGTGGAGATGAAAAAAAATGTCCAGGGAGAGGAACAGTGTGCACAAAAGCCTGGAGAAAGGCTCTCTTGAGAATGGGGTGTTTGTGGAGAAGTCCAGTTGGTTGGAGCCCCAAGTGTGAGAGAAAGGGAGGGATGGAGGCAGGGGAACTGAGGAGTCAGGCAGGTGCAAGAGAAGCGGTCTGGGCTTTGTTGTGGGGTCAGTGACACAATCAGATTTTTGTTTTTAATAGATCAATAATCTGGGCAAGAGACCGTTGCCACTTGGACTCATGTGGCGACAGCAGCCAAAGAAGCAGACGTCCCCCGAAGGTGGCTGGGAGGCAGCACGTGCAGGCTGGGGTGGCCTTCCAGCCGGACCCTAGTACTCGGGAATCGGGAGTGAGGGCCGGGGTCCTGCTGCTCCGCGTCCCCGTGGGGCTCGATCACCAGTTGCATTGTCCCTGATGAAGGACTTGTTTCCCAGGAGTGACTTGAAACGAGGATGAGATCTCCAGGGTGGATTCTTGCTCAGGAAAAATGCAAAACAAAGTCTTAAATTGCTCAACATCTGAACTCTACGTTGGCCCACGCTGACCACCCTGATCTCTAACCTGGTCCCACTCTGACCTTGATTTCTGTTGTAAGCCCCTTTTATTCGGAGCAGGGAGAATCTTCTCCTTAAGCAAGCCCAGCCATTGGTTTCAGGTGCAAGCCTCATCAGGTGCTTAATGAAGAAGTACCTCAGCTCTAAGGATGTGTGTGAATGAGCTTTGTAAACAGTCAAAGGCTAGACGATGTAGGACTGGAGGCTTCTCCCAGCTAGATAAGGCCTTGGTCTCACACGTGTGTAAGAAAGTGAGCTTCAGTATTTAGCCTATTAAAAATATATTATGGAGGACTTCCCTGGCAGTCCTGTAGCTAAAACTCTGTGCTTCCAGTGCAAGGGGGCAGGTTTGATCCCTGTGTAAGGAAACTAAGAGCTCACACGCCAGGTGGCACAAACAAAAATTTTTTAAAAATGTATTACTGAATGCCTATTCTATGTAATGCACCATCAGAGGCACAATCTGTACATTATTTGTTTATCCTCAGTCTCAGGCACAGGCCTGAGAGAGAGAAGCTGGGTGTTGCTGTACTATGAAGTGAGTCTCAGAACCCTCCAGGAGCATCTCCACATTCCACGGCTCACCTCTGTCTTACTGCAGAGGTTAAAGCCATGGGCTCCTGTGTCAGGCTTGACTGCAATTTCCCCATGGTTCACTTGTGAGCTTGGCAAGTCACTTTACTTCTATAAATCTCAGTGATGTCATCTATCAAATGGAGGAGCCCTGAGGTCAAAGAACCCAAAATTACCACTTTTGTAAGCCCCAAGTTGACAATTTCAGATGAGTTGACCACCTCTGATAGAAGGTTGTTGTGAGGATTATATGAGATTATGTATTAAAATTTTTCATCTAGACCCTGTCACAGGTAGGGAGTCCTCTTGACCTACTCTTTTTATAATAATAAAAGATAACAACAATGATAAAATAAATGAAAATAAAACCATTATTTACACTTGGAGAGGACAGTTTGGGATGTGCGTACTGAGGGGGCTGCTTCTCCACCTTCTCTGAGTGCTCCTGGTCCCTCGCCACACCCCTCAATCTTCCCCTTGGAGGTAGAGTGATTCACCTGGCTCGTGAGTGATAGTCATTGGTCCGTGGTTTTCAATGGGGAGGAACTAACTCAACGAGAAAACTAGAGGTATGTATGTGTGTGCCTCTAGTTTTCTCACTGGGTTAGTTCCACTCCACCAAAACACATGGACCAGTGGTATGCAGGGCCTCCCTAGTGGCTCAGCTGGTAAAGAATCTGCCTGCAATGCAGGAGACCTGGGTTCGATCCCAGGGTTGGGAAGAACCCCTGGAGAAGGGAATGTCAACCCACTCTAGCATTCTTATCTGCAGAATCCCATGGACAGAGCTTGGCAGGCTAAACTCTGTTAGTCCATGGGATCGCAAAGGGTCCAACACAACTGAGTGACTAACACACACACGTGTGTGTTTGCAGCTCTCTCTACCCTCCTCGCCTTTCACCATCCTACTGTAGACCAATGCCAGGCAGCCATCCTTCACCAGATGTCTGTTCTATAGTCTCACCCTCCCCCTGCCCATACCCAGCTTTAAAATGTGGTGTGCAGGAGTACAGTCAGTAGAAGGAGGAATCCCACGTTTAAGTCCTACCCTGCAATCCAGATTTTAGTAGCAACAAAGCAGATGTTTTGATAACCATCTCCTCATTCCTGGCTCTCTCATTTGATTGAGAGTTGGGCAGAGTGGAGAGCAGTGTAGTTAATTAGTTCCCTCGGCTCCCACAGAAGGGACTGGACCAGTACCTCCAGGAAGATGTCATGGCAAAAACCTGCTTGGATGTGTTGGAAGAAAGTCTAGCCTGGCAGAGAAAGGAGGTGGCTCAGTGTGGCCACAGTAAGCCATTTCATGTCTTTGGCTGGGGCTGGCTGGGCAGGCAAGATCAACTACAGTTGATCCTCAGTATCCCTGGGGGATCTGCTTTCTGTGAATGCCAGAATCCTGATATCCAAGTCCCTGATATAAGATGGCTTAGTCCAGACAGCCCTCTCCATCCTCAGATGCAATCACTCCAGCATGGAATTCCATTTTTGCATCACTGCTATCCAGGGGAGGGAGTTCCAATTTGTGGGGTGGGGAAGGGCAAGCACGTCCTTGGTGATCCTAGCCAGAGAAAATTTCCTCACTAGGGGAATTTTTTCCTCAGGCCTCCACCTTTGAGCATCCTCTCTCGCTTTCTGTCCTTCCAGAAACTTTTTCTTCTCTACCCAAATTCTTGTTCCTTTCTCTCCCGAGCAGTTCAGCCCCTGCTTTCTCGCCCTCTGCCCACCCTGAGCCAAGTCTCCTCTTGCCCTGCTGTAGCCTCCCTCCTGTGGCTCTTCAGCAGGGTAGAGTCAGGGACTGGCAAAGCTGGATGAGAAAGATCATATCCTTATTGTCACTAGCCTTTAATGCAGATTTAGCATTTCCTTTAATTATGAGTGTAGGTGCTGCTGCTGCTAAGTTACTTCAGTCGTGTCCAACTCTGTGCGACCCCATAGATGGCAGCCCACCAGGCTCCCCCATCTCTGGGATTCTCCAGGCAAGAACACTGGAGTGGGTTGCCATTTCCTTCTCCAATGCGTGAAAGTGAAAAGTGAAAGAGAAGTCGCTCAGTCGTGTCCGACTCTTAGCGATCCCATGGACTGCAGCCCACCAGGCTCCTCCATCCATGGGATTTTCCAGGCAAGAGTACTGGAGTGGGGTGCCATAGCCTTCTCCGTCCCACGTGGCACTAATGGTAAAAAATCCACCTGCCAATGCAGGAGACTCAAGAGACGTGGGTTTCATCCCTGGGTTGGGAAGATGATGTGGGATGCGAGGTCTTAGTTCCTCAACCAGGGAGCTTAGTTCCTGGACCAGAGCCTCCTGCATTGGAAGATTGTGATCTTAATCACTGGACCACCAAGGAAATCCCAGTTTACCTTATTTTTTATTCCATGAGGGTAATGAATACTTCCATATATACCCTGGATGCTATAGCTGTATTTTTTCAAGAAGGAAAAACTTTTCCATTTTTAAAAGCACAGTTTTATTTTAAAGAGGGATCTAAAAATTAGAATATGAAGACCCACTCAGGTTACTAAACAGGTTCTGAGTTAGTGAATATCCGTGCCATTTGTCAGGAAGGTAGATGTGTCATTTTCAATACTGACAAGTAACACAAACTAACAGGAGATGTGGTGCTGCCAGGAGAAAATTCTGCCAAATCGACTCAATGAGTTATAATCATTTATAATCAGTCCATTAATTAACTGGGCACAAAGGATGTTGTAAAGAGTTCAGAAGTATTTTCCCATGTAGGTTAAATATACCCCTCCTGCCTCATTTGCTTATGTGGATATTTCAATCAACAATCTTGAATTTTATTCAAAGAAAAAAAGTAAGTTTCAATCTTGTTTTCATTTTCATTTTTCAAAAACAAGATTTTAAAAGAGTCCAAATAAATAAGCTTCTGGTATAAAATAGGAAAAAAAAAAAAAAACCAACCTAAAACCAAAGAAGTAACAGGAAGAAATCAAAGAACCATGAATAGTCACTGAACATCACAAAGGGACATGGATTAAAGAGGAAAAAAGGACGTGTTTTCTGTTTTCAGGCACTTACATTTTAATCAGCGGCTGACAATGTAATTAAATAAAGAAACTATATTGGCCAAATGTCAGGATTTGGCTAGGATTTTTATTTCTCCTTTTAGTAGTAGCAACAAACGAATAGAGACATTTCCAAATTCTGGGCCCTCCAGCAAAATGCTTTAGAAAGCAGCTTTCTAATCATTCTAAAAATTACTCTTAAGAAGAAAAAACTAGAACAAACTAATTGCTCAAGAGATGCAGGCTGATCATAAAAAAAGCGTGTAAGACTACACAGAAGCAAAATAAGATAAAAATTACCTATAATCCTTCTATTCAAAGATAAAGTGTTACTTTGTTTACATTCTTTTAAAATTTTATTGATATGTTTACTTATATATATTTTTCCTCAAACAATATTTTATTTGAAAATTTTGTTTGTTTTCTTCCTCTCTTTTTGCTGTAGCACAGCATGCAGCATCTTTGTTCCCCAGCTAGGGATCTGCATTGGAAGGGCAGAGTCTTAACTACTGGGTCTCCAGGTAAGTGCCCCAGATAGTATTTTACATATTGTTTGAAACCTGTCTACCCTTCTCTCTCTCTGTCTCTCTCTCTCCTTTTTTTTTTTTTTTTTGAGGTCTTATCTTGTTTATTTGTTACATCTCATTTTTGACTGAATTTAGACTTAGAAGTAGGAGCTCTAGAGAGGACAGCCTTTGTCTCTGGGCGATTTACTCCTGGCATTTTTCTTTTGCCTCTTTATTCTCTTGGCCAAAAGTTTAGCATGTTCTGCAGCCTCTTCCTTATTTTTCTTAGTATGCTGTTTCTTCAGCGCAATGTGCCCAGAACACCTGCAGTAACAAGACAATGAATCTTGGATGCTCTGGTCCTGGGTTTCTTATCTTCTTTGTTTAGGGGCTTTCTTATAACATCTGGGTGGATGCCATCTTCTTTAGAGAGACTGAAAGGTTTGAGGATTCTGGAAGCTCTTTTGGACCCCAGGCAATGAGGCATAGTAGTGTTAGTCCAGGAATATCCTTATCCCCTTTTTTTAGGATGGCCAAATTGTCAACACTCAGATTGGCATCCACAATGCAACCCTGAACAGATTATGGCTTTCCTTCTCCTGTCCTCCTTGGTCTGTAATAGGAATGCCCCTTACTCAGCAACAGATGGACTTGGCCATGGGTCAAGACACCTTGCTTCCTGGGGAAGCCCTGTTTGTTGTTACTGCCACTAATTCAGACACACATAACCCTTCCATTCTTCACCCAGGGAATCAGCAGCAACTTCTGTGGCCGTATGCTTCTTATAGAAGATACGAAGTTTTGTTCATTGTCCACCTTAATGAGCTTCCAGCAACCAGTGGCCGGGGAAAAGATGCTGAGCTTTATTCTGAGGCAGTGGACCGCCTCCAAGGTGCCAAGAAAGAGTCCCTTCCTCGTAATAATAAATCAGCAACATGTTTCTATGGCAATAAATGAAAAATCACAATATCTATGAGCCTTCTTATACACAGGTATCCCATAATTTAGTTGACCAACCCCAACTATTGGATAATTTTTTTCCACCCAAAGCAACGTTATAATCAATGGTCTCATTGTTGCCTCTTTGTTGACATCTTTTATTTCCACAGGAAATGATATTGATGGATGAAAGAGCATATCATGTGCATTTATGAAAAACATTCCTCAGTTTGAATGAAATTCAAAATATCTAAGTAGGATGCCTGGTGAAGTCCGACAGAGGTCTGATTAGCTGCGTGATCTCAGACAAGTTAACTGCTGAGGGTCACACAGTGGGGAGAATGACCGCCCTGTGGCTGTGAGGACGGTGCAATGAAATAACACGTGTAGGTGTTGCCAGCACAGTGACCGGCACGTAGCAGGTGTTTCATAAATGTCAAGTCATTGCCTCCCTTGTCCCCACCTAGGATGAAGCTCAGTCTCACTCACAGAGAGAGAGAGAAGAGAGAGCAGGAAGAGAAGAGAGAGCAGGAAGAGAAGAGGGATGAAGAAGAAGATGAAAGGGGAGGAGGAGACGGAGGAAAGGAGGAAGGAAGGAGGGAAGAGCAGAGATGGGTGGGAAGGTGGGGTTAAGAGAAGGGAGAAGGGGCCTAGCAAACACAGACCGTGTGTCTGCATGTCTCTTTTCGGAAGAAAAGACTCATTGTAGCTTTTATGATTTTTCTTTATTTTTCACTGCTAGAGTTTCCCCCACCTAGCACAGAAGCTTTACAGTGCGTTGCTTCAGCATTTCCATCTGCCCTTTGGGTATTATCAAAGGTTAAACCCCACACAACAGGGCAGAGTAAAGCTTGTTTACTTGCAAGATTCATGTCTGGTCTTGAAAGGTATTTTTTTCCCTTGCCCCACAAGACTGATGAAAAGGAAGATGGATGATACACCAAGGGTGTGGGTGATGCATGCAAATTGGGTTCTGCATGGGCAGGTTGGGTTGGGGAGGGCTTCCTCCTGACCCACATGCACACCTGGATTCAGGTGCCAGGTGACAGCCAGACAAGCTCTTTGCTTGCCCCCCTCTCCCTTGCCACCTTTTCTGGAGACTCTTTCCCAGGCAGGGAATCTCCTAGGAGTCCTTTACACATCAGGATGCATTTCAGTCAACTGCTGCCTTTCCCAGGGGTATCTGCATTTCAGGATGCAGCGCTCTCTGTGGGATGCAAGAGTTTCAGTGTTAAAATGTTCACTAATCATTCAGGTGGCCCTGCTTCCTTTCCTGCTTTCCCTCCAGCAGCCATTACTGAGCGCATGGCATTCCAGAATGTGTCCTACACTGAAGTGCTATGGACAAGACAGACAAGCTCTCTGCCCTCTTTGAGCTTACTTTTGGATGAAAAGATAGACAAAACCCAAGTACACAAATGCATGCCCAGTTATGGACTCGCTGAGAGAATTTACTCTGGGTAGGATGTTCAGGAAAGACCTCTTTCCCCAAGAGGCAGTGATATTTAGCCCCCTTTCAATCTTTGCGATTTCTTGGCTGTCCAGAAATGAGTATGTCAATCACTACATCACTGAGGCAGTGGATGCTTTGGTCTGCTTTAATAATAACAACCTACATGTATAGAAAGCCTACTACGTGGTAGGCAGGCTAACAAGATTTTGTTCTGTCTAGTCTTTATGGCAAACCTTTGGCATAGGAATTACTGTTTTCCAGAAAGGCAGAGAGATTTCCCCTAAGTCATACTAGAAATAACGGCAGAGCAAAAATTTGAACCCAGCTCTATTTTGCTCTATAATCTGTATCTTTTCTATAACACCATATCCCCTCTCTTCCTGAGAAGAGGCCTCTGACAACCCTTATTCCACAGATGATGAATAGCTTAATATAGAATTTCCCTACCTAGACCTGTTTCCATGCAAACGACAAAGGATTTTTTCTTTTGCCCCATTTCAAAAATTTTGTGAACCTCGACTTTCTCCCTGATTCTCTATGATCCTTTCCTTTGGAAGAAATAATCCGGTTGAGCCAACCAATGCTCACTTGTGTTGTCAGAGATGCAACAACGGTGGGAGTGCCTGCTCCCTGTCTCCCTCCCTTCTTTCCTTCTTTCCATGTCCCATGCTGATTTGAATTAAATTCACATAATTGTCTCAAGTTTTCACGTCCCTCCTTGTACTGGAGCACACCATCATTACAGACCCAGACAACAGCCCCATACTCTGGTCCCCCTGAGATGGCACCTATGGAAATTCTTATGCCACTGCTAGGACGCAGGAACATTGAGTGGGAAGCATGGCTTTTCAGGGAAGGGCCTAATATTTCACCGTTAGAAGTTTCATCAGTTTTCTCTTATAATACACGTGCCCTTTTAGGAGAAATGCCTGGAATATTTCCAGTTAATAACAACATGGATGAATGAATATCAATAGCATTTATATGGCATTTCCCAAAGTACGTTAGCTTATATTAAGCCCTATGGTTTCCTCCAAAACCATGAGTTGGGCCATAAGCCATTTTTTCCACTACAGACAAAGGAGCATGTAATGTCTGTCTGTATTGATAGGTAAATTTCAACTGGTCCCAGGTCACCCAGCTGGTAATTGATTTGAACTGAGACTCAAGTCCAGGGCTTTGGAAGTTGAGGCCAAGTGCTCCTTCCAAACACTGTTTAACACTGCAGATCAGTGTATCTGGGTCTTATTGTGGCATCTGACTGGAGAAAGGGTTCAGAGGAAGGAGGATGTAGGGTAAAGGGAGGAATTTAGCAGGTGAGGACTGATTAACTGTGAACGACTGATTCACTCATTCACATGTAAATTTCACAGTCTTTTACTGAACACTATCACCTATTGTATGATACTACAAGAAAGCCTAAATACAGGAAGAGAATCCTTATATTTGGCAGAGACCTACTAGCATTGTCTTCTCCCTGGCTCCACTGCTGGACTACATTTCCAATCTGCCTTGTACTCCGTGCCTGTGGTCTAGCTAATGGAACGTGACTTGAAAACCTCTTGCTTCCTGCTCTTTCCCTTTAATGCAGATAAGCATGGAGAGCTTGAAAGCTCTGAATTATTTTATTCCTGCCAGTTTGGAACACCCTTAGACATATATTTCTATTACATTACACCACTGGAAATTTGGAGTTTACTTTTTACAGAGATTAGTGTTATCAGCACTTCTTATCCAGGTTGTAGGAAAGAATTGAGACCTAATGCCCTGAGGCATCCATTGTAGGGAATGAATTAATCTCTCTTGTGCATCTAAAATGGTAGAAATTCTACATCTTCCTTAGGAGAATTGAGAGAATAGTTACTCACACAATGTTCCATGGAGTTTAGTTCTCTTGTGGAACCTCTGTTGAGACAGGCTGCATACACTTGAGCAATCCTTGTCCTCAAGGGGTTTATTATAATCTAGTTGTAGAAATTGATCAGATGTACAAGGAAATATGAAGAGGGAAATTCACATGGCTTCACTTCTTCCTTACAATAAGCCTGTGAAGAAGACTTTATCTTTGTTATTTACAGATAAGTGAAAGTGAAAGTGAAGTCACTCAGTCCGTGGACTGTAGCCCACCAGGCTCCTCCGTCCATGGGATTATTCAGGCAAGAGTACTGGAGTGGGTTGCCATCTCCTTCTCCAGGGGATCTTCCCAACCCAGGGATCGAACCCAGGTCTCCCGCATTGCAGGCAGACACTTTAACCTCTGAGCCACCAGGGAAGCCCATGTAAATTACACAAATAAAGGCTCAGGGTTTCTCAACTAGGAGGTACTGGAGCCAAGGCTGAATCTGTGTCTGAAACAGCTTTCCTAATCACACCTTCAAAACTCTCAGAGACTATTCCTTATGCCAGGAAGGACTCTTGATTCAAGCTACTGCAAAAGAAGCAAGTTTAATCTCCTGTCTATGCAATTCTCTGGCCCACAGGAACCAGAGGGCATTTTCCTTCTGGAGAAGGGTACTTCTCTCACTAGCACCTTTGGTCTTGGTCATGCCTGAGATACTCTCTCTCCATAGATTTTTCCTGTCTTGGGCCTGTTATGGGAAAGAGATAATAACATCGCTGAAAACTATTTATAGAAGTGAATGGGCTTCTCAGGTGGCACAGTGGTAAAGAATCTGCCTGCCAGTGCAGGAAATACAAGGGGCGGAGGTTCAATCCCTGGGCCGGGAAGATCTCCTGGAGGAGGAAATGGCAACCCATGCCAGTATTCTTGCCTGGAAAATTCTGTGGACAGAGGGACCTGGCAGGCTACAGTCCACAGGGTCACAAAGAGTTGGGCATGACTAAGCACGCAGCTCCCATACACAAGTATAGAAGAAACCAGGTATAAAAATAGCAGTCATCCTAGATTCTGACTTTAGGAAAAGGGGACTAATTTATGAAAAGTTTGGGAGGTATGATTAGGAAAGCAAAGGGTTGTTAGTTTACAGAGAGAATTAGGTTAACTAACAACCATCTTCCAAAAGCTTAATTAAGTCTCTCAGCCCTCAAGTGAGACAAGGAAATAATTGATTTCTGCATTGCTGATGGGAAAGTGGTTGGGGGAAGTAATTCACCCATGGCCAACAAGGGAAATAACATCTGTCCTGGGATTAAAATGTATGATTTTCTGGTTCTTGATACTTTGTTTCACTTTTGAGTCTGGAATGTTCAAGGCCCAGAAGAATTTTTTTGTGTGAGAACCCCAAAACAGGATCATCAAAAGATCCTTTGCAAGTGAGAGACCAAATAATTAAGATTCACTCCTTAGTAATTTTCTGCCCTTCAAAGAAGTAACACAAACAGTGTGCTGCTTCTGAGCATCAAGGCCATGTGGGTTCATGTGGGTTCATTTAATAAGTGCTGGCACTTCTCATTATAAGTTCTGTCCATCCACCCAGTGACTTGTGATGCCAGAAAATATTTGGAGATCTTAAAAATTTAAAGCAACACCCAGAACAAGCTAGACTGAAAGAGATCAAAGTGGGGGGAAAAGAAGAAGTAATAAAGGAGGAGGAAAAAGCTTCCTAGAGCTATTGAATTCAACAATCACTGAATGCTGTGCAAGGAGGTTTTCAAATGTTTTGCACAAGAACTGCACGTGATAGGCATTTAATTAATTTATATCAGTGTGAAAACTGAGACTGAGATGGAAACCTTCTTGTCCAAGTTACGTGTAAAATAGATAGCCAATGAGAATTAGCTGTATGGCTCAGGGAACTCAAACAGGGGCTCTGTGAGAAGCAGGAGTTAGCAACCCACTCCAGTATTCTTGTCAGGAGAATCTTTTGGACAGAGAAACCTGGGGGGCTACAGTCCAGGGATCCATAAAGAATGAGAGAGGACTGAAGCTATTTGAGTTAGCACCTGGACACACTATGCGACGCTTCCCAGGTGGCTCAGTAATAAAGAATCACCCTGCAATGCAAGAAACGCGGGTTTGATCCCTGGGTGGCGAAGACCCGTTGGAGTAGGAAACTGCACCCACTTCAGTATTCTTGCGTGGAAAATTCCACTAACGGAGGAGCCTGGCGGGCTACAGTCCGCGGGGTTGCAAAGAGTCAGATGCCACTGAGCATGAGTACATTAAAAGTTGACGTCCACTCAGATGACGGAATTCGCCATTTGGTGAACACTGATCAAGGCCAACCGGATGGCAGGCTCAGGGTACAGCAGCCAAGTGTACAAAGTGAGACCGTTCACCATTCCCCTACCTGAGCTGGATTTGTTTTCAGTAATGCATGTGAATATCCAGTGGAGCAAGAATCTAGCGAAGGCTGAGACACCTGCCTTTGCCCTTTTAAGAGGGGATTGATTGATTCAGATAAGTTGGGGCTGGCATGATGGATTTGAAGCTGAGAGAAAGTTTCAAGCCCAGGGCATCTTTTCTTTGACTAAAACAGCTATTTTTTTGGAGAAACTCTGATGCTGAAAACAGCAGACAATGAGAATTCTTATCTTAGGGATAAAAATATCTGGTGACATCTTTTTTTTACACACAAGAGGTGAAAAGATTTGGCTGGTTCACACATGAGTGAAAGATTTCAAATCTAGCAAGCCTTACAAGGGTGGTTGTTATGAGATGTGTCTGATTGGAATATTCTCATGATACAAGCTCTAGCTTTAAGGCGTTAGAGACTATAAAGGCTCATATTCGTGACTGTCATACTGAAAGCTACTCTTGTGTCTGAATAAAGAAAGCTTTAACGTGTTCATAAAATGTCAATTACCACTTCCCTCACCTGCAAATCCAAATGAAAAATAGACTGTTTTTCCTTTTTCTTTCATAAAATGTGTACCCTTTTTCTCCCGTTTCCTTTTACCAATCAAAAGGCATGGAAACTTCCCATGTGGCTCTAGTGGTAACGAACCCATCTGCCAATGCAGGAGATAGGAGCGATGTGGTTTCAGTCCCTGGGTTGGGAAGATTCCCTGGAGGAGAAAATAGCAACGCACTCCACTATTCTTGTCTGGAAAATCTCATGGACAAAGGAGCCTGGCAAGCTATAGTCTATGGAGTACAGAGTCAGTCACGACGGAAGCAACTTAGCATAAAGTCGCTCAAGACGACACCTTTGTTTAAAAAAATTCTTTCTGGCTGTGCTGGGTTTTCATTGCTGTGCGAGCTTTCCTCTAGTTGCAGTGCATGGACTTCCTATCGTGGTGGCTTCTTTTGTGGAACATGGGCCCCAGGGTGTTGCTTTAATGAGTATTTCTCAATGAACTTTCGTGGCCATCAAAAGTACAAAGGATAAATAAATTGTGGTATAGTCATTCAATGACAAACTATGCAGCAGCGAAAATAAATGAAATCGAGTCTCACATATCAAAAAGGATAAATTAGGGGACTCTTCTGGAGGTCTAGTGCTTAGGAATCCATGCTTCCACTGCAGGGGGCTGGGTTTAGTCCCTGGTTGGGGAACGAAGATTCCAACAGGTAACATGGCAAAACAAACAACAGCAACAAAAAACCCCACACAAACCCAAAAGGATAAAGCTTGTAATGATAAACTTATGGAGCGAAAAATGCAAGTTGTAGATGAAATTCGATGCTTTTTATGAATGCAAAACGTGCTTTGTATTGTTTTGAAACAGACACATTGTAAACTTTCAGGAAACACACTGTGTGATTCACATCTCAGTCAGGCCAGTGGCTCCCTTGGAGGAAGGGGGGTTTCTATTCCAGAGGGGAATGTTTTTCAGTAGCTACATTGTGTTGGACTCTTTGTGATCCCAGGGAGTGCAGCGTGCCAGGCTTCCTTGTCTTTCACTATTTCCTGGAGTTTCTCAAGTTGGTGATTGTATCCAACCATCTCATCCTCTATCTCCTTCTCTTTCTACCCTCACTCTTTCCCAGAATCAGTCTTTTCCATCGAAGAGAGGGGAACAAACGGGTTTAGGCCTGTAGGTTGATGTTCTTTTTCATTATTTTTTTATTCAGCTTAGGAGTCTTTTCACAGGTTTCACTGACTCTTTTACAAATTTTGTTTTACATATTTTTCTTAAAAGAAAAAGGAGCAGACATCTAACATTAAATTCCAGGGACATGAGAAATTGGATGCTGAATGTTGAACTGGTGGCAAAGCAGACCTGTGAAAGGGGAGCCTCTGCGTGGTCACCAGCTGTACAGAAACATCTTGACTTTCACCTGGGGCTGGGGGTGGGGGGTACTCAGAATCCCAAGTGTTGACCTTTGTGACTCTTAGAATATTAGCTGGAGAAAATGAGTTAATCCTAAGGTTTGAGAGCATGAGGTATTAGACTGGTGCAAATGTATTTGTTATTTCAGACCATGAATTTTAAATCATTATACTAGGCTCAAAAACGTCTTTATTAATCCAAATAGGAACCATTACAATCAAGATTTTGCCAATGAGAAATGTTTGCTTATTCCAGGGGGGTTTGGGAGGGAGGAGGGGACATGGGTATACCTATAGCTGATTCATGTTCATGTTTGACAGAGGACTACAAAATTTTGTTAAGCAATTATCTTTCAATTAAAAAATAAATAATTTTTTTTTTAAAAAAGAAGGAACAGGACCAGTATTGGAATCCAAGTTGGCAAGTCAACCTGTTACCTTAATGTGTTAAAAACAAAAAACAAACCCTCCATACCCTCAAAAAACAAAACAACCCAGTCCTGTCCATCTCTCGTGTGTCTTTCTTTACCACACACATGGATTCCTGCACCTCTAACACTCTGGCCACCAGACGTGTGCAGCTATTTCCTGCATCAAGAAATTCTCTGATATTAGCTGGGTGTCCTCTAATTTAATTCAGTTCTAACACTGCCTACCTGGAGAGAGTGTCAGATCCCACAGGTTCAGGGTTCAGCTCCCTGAGACCGATACCCACATTAGATGCCAACCTCAAGTAGTAGGTCTCCCTGTCACCCACAACTTCTGTCCTGTTTGGCTACAAATCAGAGGTTCTCATGAAGGGAAAAAGTTAAATTTTAAAAAGTTTTCTTTGTCCTGTTAAAACCCCGGAGGCAGGCCATACCTCATGGAAAATAGCCTGCCCCTTAGAGTTAAATTTTCCCTAAAACTTTTTTGCTAAACCTTGAAAATCAGGCCCTTATCCCATATGGCCATTAGGCTCTCTAAGGGGCTTTCCAGGGGGAGGTGCACCCTATCTCCTGGAATGCGGCCTTCAGGCGCCAGCAGGAAGGCAGGTCCTTATCTATTGTTTTATGGCTCTCCGGACTCCACAGGAATTTATGGCCCTCCGGCCTTCACTAGAGCCCCAGGGAGTTTGCTTTTCCTTCAGAGACTTTCCAGAAGTTAATTCCCAGGTAATAACTAATTGTCAAGATGCAGTCTAGCGAGCCGTTTGGACCTGATGATAAACAAATGAGCCAATCCCTGTAAAAGATAAAAAACCTGTGCGCCAATCATATTGTCCTAACCCTATTCCCGCCTGCTTGTGATTTTTCTGTATAAAAATTCTTCTCAACCAGTGTTCTGAGTTCGTTCCTCCTCGGAGGTGACTGAACCCCGGCGCGCCGGTTCAATAAAATCCTCTTGTGGTTTGCATCGAACTCCTGGTCTTGGTGATCTGTGGGAAGACGGTTCCGGTGATTAGGCCTTCTCCGGGTCTAACACTCATGATTTCCTTCCCCTTGTGCTGTGCTGTGTTTAGTCACTTAATCATTTCCAACTCTTTTCAACCCTGTGGACTGCAGCCCGCCAGGTGCCTCTGTTCATGGGCATTCTCTAGCCAAGAATACTGGAGTCAACTGCCATGCCCTCCTCTAGGGGATCTTCCCAACCCAGGGATCGAACCCAGGTCTCCTGCACTGCAGGTGGATTCTTTACTGTCTGAGCCACCGTGGAAGCCTGGGAAGCCACCGGGAAGCCTGTGAAGTCTCATGACTTCCTCCTTAGATCTGATTAATTTGCTAGCATGGCTCACAGAGTTCAGGGAAACATTTATTTAGGCTTACCAGTATATTCCAAATGATATGATAAAGGAAACAGATGAACAACCAGATGGAAGAGATGTATGGGGCAAGGTGTGCGGGGAGGGGTGGAGCTTCCATGACCTCTCGGGTGTACCACTTTCCTCACACCTCCACCTGCTCAGCAACCTGGATGCTCTCAGAACCCCATACGACTGAAATTTTATGGAAGACGCATCACATACATATGATCAATCATTAACTCCATGTTCAGCCCTTCTCCTTTATCAAGAGAATGGAAGATGCGGCTGAAAATTCCAAGCTTCTAATGGCAGCTTGCTGTTGCTTGTGACCAGTCCTCATCCAGGAGTGGACCCCAAAGTCACCTCTTTTGAACAAAAGTCACATCTTTTAAACAAAAGATGCCCTTACCATCCAGCAGATTACAAGGGTTTCAAGAGTGCTGTTTCAGGAACTGCGGTCAGAGACAAACATTAGAACAAAGGATGTTCCTAGTGCTTTGATCACTTAGGAAATTACAAGAGTTTCAGGAGCTCTGTGCCAGCAGCCAGGGGCAGAGACCAACACATACTTTCTACTCTCTCACACTTAACTGCACTGTACTGCCTTCCGCCTGCAGATCTGACTAAGAGGCTAGCGGAGGACTGTCAGAATTCCTGTGCTTACACATCTGTTTTTCTCTGCTTGACTGAAAGCTCTTGAGGCCCAGAATCAAGATTTAGTATCTTGGTATCTCCAGAGCCTAAAGTAGTTGGTGAGATCAGTAAAAGTTTGCTGCATGAATGAATGGACATCTGCAATTAGTTATGGGCCAAGAGTCAAATATCTCAAATATCTCACCGTCTCATCTAATCCCGAGTCTCTCAGGCTCTCAGAATATAGGCAACCTTGCTCACCCTCCCCTGCCCTCCCCACGTTCTACTTCATGGGCCAAGGAGGTCCAAAGCTGTCTCTGGATATCTGGAAATTTTATACAAGTCACATCTGGATTATGAGACTCAGTTTCTTCTCCTGTAAGTGGACATTTTGATTTAGGGAAGGATGGCAGACAAATGCCTTCAAGGGTCAGACAAGTACAGGAAGTAAGTGATACAGATACTTGCTGTAAGACAATCAGGAGTAGTGACCACAGCAGTCAATATGGAAGGGTCCCTGAGACAGAGAAAGAAGCTATAATTCACCTTCAGTTGATTTTTAGGGATTGTGTGTGTGTGTGTGTGTGTGTGTGTGTGTGTGGCATGTGGGATCTAGTTCCCTGACCAAGGATTGAACCTGGGCCCCCTGCACTGGGAGCTCAGAGTCTTGACCACTGGACCACTAGGGAAGTCCCTCCAGCTGATTATTATATGGGAATGAGGGCTTTTTTTCCAAAAGATGTGGAAAATCTGGATTTTTATGTGAAAGCTTCCAGTTCTTAAATGTTGGCACAAAATTTTTCAGAAACACAAAATGAGCCAAACTCAACACATCTGTGTGCTGAAATCAGCCGATGGACCTCCAGGGTGCAGCCTCTGGACCAGATGATGTCTGAAGTCCTTTCCAGTCTGGAAGGATTTGGCCTGGTGGTAGATTGTCTCTTCAATCCGTGTGTGTTTGGCTCTCTTGTCTATTTCTGATCCACTTTAAACAGAGTGGACGAGGGCTTAAGTGTAACTGTGTTTATAAACACCCTAAAGAATTCCATATGGTATGCCGAATGTGAAGTTGGCTTAATTTGAAAAGATTAAATGTGCTCAGGCAATTGCAGAGTTGTCTGTTTCATAAATCAATGCAATTTGTTGGTGGCAGGCCGGCAAGGGATGAGCTTTGGGAAACGCAGCTGGTGTGACCAGTAAGCCCAGTGGTAGGGACATCAGAGGCGAGTTGTGTGACAGTAGCTCTCCTGAACATTCAAACGTCTTCCTCTTTGCAAAACACACACACACACACACACACACACACACACAGGCGCGCACGCGCGCCCCCCTTCTCCTTTCCCCCACCCCCATTTCGTTTCCTGCTTCTTAATTTGAACCTTATCCAAATGAAGAAGATTTCCTTTACACATGCAGGGACAATGCAGGAAGTGCTCAGCCATCCTGGACCAGCTTTCTCGATAGATAGAGGCCCTTGGAGTCACGCAGAAGCCCTCAGTTAGGAACCTGAGCGGGGGTGTAGGCCTGCCTCTGGCATTAATCAGCCACGGGATCTTGGACAATCATTTCCCCTCTCATGAGCCTCATGTCTCTAGCTGTAGAATAACGGGAATGAACTTGGATGTCTTAGGTCTCCTGCACCATTAACAATACTCATTATCTTTGATCCTCCAGGAGGCAGGAGAGGGGAAATCTCTCCTGTCTTTTCCTTTAGCGTTGTTTCTGCTTCAGATGGTGGGCAGCGGCCTCTTGGCCTCATGTTTAGGTGTGGGAATGACTTTGGCTCTGCTCTTCTGCAGGGTCACCTCAAGCAGGTGGTTGGGAAGTTTGGTGTGATGTGTGGAGCAAGCTTAAGGTGGACCTAAGGCATCTATGGATCCCAGGTAAGCCTGCGACAGAGGCCCCTCACCATTGACCTTTCCTCTGTCATTTCTGGCACAGTTTCAGGAGCAGAGAGAGTGTCAAGCTCATGTAATCAAGTGACCTGATCAATACTTCTTAACCCTTCAGAACACAAAAAGGAAGAGGGAAAATGGTGTGTGAGTTAGACCAATGGTCACAACAGAAAAGCAAATCACAGTGGGTTAAACAATAAGAGGATGATTTAACTAATATGAAAAGAATCTCAGTGTTATACCAGCAGCTCCAGGAATGGATAAATCATCAACTCATTGACGTCATTAAAGTCCCCAATCTCTTTGATATTTCTCTTTTGTGTCAAGGCAATTCTCCTCATTGTAATGCAATGGCTGCCACGGTTCCAGGTATCATGTCTTTGCACATCAAAGTTCCTTTTTTGTGTGTCTTTCATTTTCCAGTAAGGCAATCCTCCAATATTTCTTTTAAGTCACAATATCCAGAAATGAGTCTCATGCCTGTGCTTAAGACCAGTCGTTAACAGGGAAGTGAAATTACTGTCCTTTGTTTAGAACCCAACAATCCCGATTCACCCTGAGCTGGGGTGAGGCCCTGCCTCCTCCAGGGTGCAGAGGCCCTATACCTGAACAAAATCAGGGTCGAAATTCAAAAATGGAGGACAGGGGACATGATTGTTAGAAAGACTAGCAATAGTATCTCTACTATCTCTCCTCGTCTCTACCTTGGGGCTGGGAGGGAGGAAAGAAGAAGAGTAGGAAAAAAGAGGAGGAAAGAGGAAAGCAGGGAAGAAGATAAGGGAGAGTAATAGTTTTGGAATCAAACAGACTCTGGTTTCAATCCCAGCTTTGCCATTTCCTAGCTGTGTGTTCCTGGCATGACCCCAGGCATGTCTAAGCTTGGGTTTCCTGACTTGTAAAAGGGAAGTAAGGTGGGATTTCCATGAAACTAAATGATAAGATAAATATCAGGTGCCAAGCATAGTTTTTGTCACAAAATAATGTTCAATTAATATTAGGAAGAAGAGATATAGAAGTAGGAAAGAAGCAAGACATTATAGAGGGCTTTACAGTATATAAGATGTTTTCATAAATATTAGCCCCTTCGATCTGACAGTCAAGTCACAGATGGGATGTGTTTATTGTTTCCATCTGCAGATATTGAAGCTACAGATCAGGGGCCACATGTATTACCTTGCTTAAGGTAGTAAGAGCAGGGTGCAGGTCTTCGAAGTCCAAAGCCCCAGAAATATCCTGGTGAGGGTCCACTTCCTGGTTCTGTCTCTTTTATAAGGGCGCTAACCCCATTCATAAGTACTCCCCCGTCTTGACCCAATCATCTCCCCAAACCATGGGAGCTCAAGTGAGACCATAGGATTCACCATAACAAAGTAGCCCAGACAGATAGCCCTCCAGTCTCTTGTTACAACTCTCCCCAAGAGAGGCATCAATATTGCCTGTTAGTCATTCTTCCTGTTAATACCTGGACTTTGGTTCCATGCACTACCTCCCTCCCTCAGACAATGTAGGTAGCATTTCATGTATAAAAGGGAGGCGCTGTGTTTAAATCCTTTAGAACATAGGCAACATGAGGACATGAATTTTTTATCCTGTTGTGTGTGTGGCCACACCAAACCACAATGGAGGCTAAGGAATGTCATCTGGCCTGGGATTTGGGAAGCTCTGTTGCAATCAGCCCTTCTGATCCCCAAATAACTCTCACACCACTTTTTCCCATGAGAGACTATACTGACCAACTCTGTAAGGGGGACAGTTGAAAGCCCAGTCTAGTTACTGTATCCAGCTTAGGATTCCAAGGCTCTGGGGGGATATGTAATGTCTCCACAAAATCCAGACGCAGAATTTCATGCTCATTGACCTGTGAACTAAAAGAACAAGTTATCTGTCACCACCCTCCATGTACCCCACGTGCTTTGATGGAACAGGGATACGACAAGGAAACAAGCAGTCCCATTCAGGAAAGCGCAGAGTAGCAGTCCCTGGCTCATAGTCCATAGATTGTACAGTCCTGCCAAACAAGAGATTCTGCCAGCTAGGGGGGGAATTTTCTTGATCAGCCCAGAATTAAACTCCTTGGGGAAAATTCCCTTATCCATTGTTCTCTAAGGTCTGTTATTCTATTGACATTGTGGGCCGTTTGTTGTGGGGTCTATCTTGTGAGTGTAAGATGTTTACCAACTTTCCTGGCCTCTATCCATTAGGTACCAGTGGGCAGAGGCATCTCTGCCCCAGGTGTGACAATCAAAAATGTCTCCAGGACTCCGCTGGTGATCCAGTGGTTAAGAGTCCACCTTCCAGTGCAGGAGACATGGGTTTGATTCCTGGTGGGGGAACTACGATCCCACAGGCCACGAGACTACTGAGCCCGTGAGGCCAAAGCAAGACCCAACACAGCCAAATAAAGAAAAATTTAAAAAGTGTTTCCAGACATTGCCAAATGTCCTATAGAAACTAATGGTTTTAGGTGTATTATGGTTTTATGTATAACAAAGTCTGTATTATGGTTTTTTGAACAAGTCTGTCCTCTCACAATCTTAGTAGGATTCTGATCTACACATGCCCAATTAGTTCCATGAACATATCAAAGGCTGAAGCTCTTTCCTAAACAAAAATGTTCATGAGTGATTTATTTCTTTATATCCAAGTATTTTTTTTCTACTGTGTAACATAGTCTTCATTGCTATAGCTTCTAAAAGCAATTTTCTTGCCACTTGTCACTCAACACTAATTATTAATAGTCGGGCAGTGGGCAGCAAGAAAGCTGATCCTGGAGATTGGAAAGACTCATGTTGACAAAAGGCCCTGTGATAGCTGGAAAGGCAAACAGCCAGAAGAGAGCCACGTGTTTTAGGCTTACGTCTTGGCAGCACGCCACTTCAAGGTAAACTTCAGTTCAACCGAAGTTAAACTGTAAACTTTGGTTCAATATGTCCCTTACAAACAAACCGCTAAGTTGTGAAATTTCAAAGATTCGAATGCGTGCCTTCCATCAATGTCAGACATGAATGAAACTGCAGCTTCCCCTCCATCTCCTATCGTTGATGATTCTTTAGCTCTACCATCTCCCACCTTCTCTCCTATAAACCTCCTACAGTTCAGTGCTATGAGCCGATTGTGTTAGTTGAGTACCTAGGCTAACTTTGTTGGACTTATGAATTTGCTCTCAGAACAGAACTCGTTCATGTGTAGGGGAATTACTGTATTAGTTAAGGAATGTTAACAGTAGTACCCCAACAAAGTATCCATTTCCCTGTTGTTAAGATATAAAAACAGGTAATTGTCTTTTTTCCTGGCCCCCTCTCTCTCTTGTCTATCAGTGATTAGCTGGGATGGCAGGTACAAAGCTGGGTTGGCTTCTTCCTGATTAGGAAGAGAATCAGGACCTGGGATGTTGGGCTAAGTGGAGGGCAGAGAGGAAGGTATATGAGCGGGTGAGGGGAAACTCGAGGTGGTGGAGGTGAAACTAGATGGAGCCTGGAGCAGCTTCCAGGATGGAGTGCTGATTTCTGAGGTCCGCGTGGGTGAGACTGCACAGGCCAGGCTCATTCAAAGGGTCTAGAATGAGATGACCACAAGAAAATCACGCAGAGTTCATTAATTCCATATTCAAGTAAGCCAGATGAACTCTGAACTGCTTCCAACATTCCATTTCAAATTCATATGTATGTTTTATGTTTAATAAAAGGAAACTTAAAGATAATTAATATTTAATTCTGATTAGGAAAACCGTAAATAAAAACTGAAATGAGATGAAATATTCAGCCACAGGGAAAATGTTCAGTACACTGTGATATATACATGCTATAGAAAACTGTGCCATGGGTAAACTTGTATGTACAATATAATACCATTTACATTAAAAAGAAAAACTCCCCACTATTGCTGTACGAAAATGTTGTTATGTAAGTAAATGTATAGGAACTGATATGAAAGGACTCACCAATCAAGCTGCTAACTGTGGCTGGGCTGGAAGGGGCAGGAAGGGTGATGGTGCAGAGTTGGGTGATGGTTAAAGGGCTTTAAAAGTAACAGTATTCCTAGAATAGCATATAAATAATTTGATAAAATTTAAAAGAATGAAATGGGTCTCTTTGTACTGTTAGATACTGGTTTCTTTTTTTCCTCCTTGAAGGAAACTATTAACTGTATTTACCTTTGTGGGGTATGGACAGAGGGAGAAAGTATATGGAAAGTTCCACTATTAATTTTGTACTTCTATATGCTCTCAATTTTCTAACCATGTTTATATGTTGCATTTTCTTCAACAGAGTTTTCTGCATGATAAGAGGATAAACCTCTTCTTTCTTTTTTCTTTAAATTCAACTCTATTAAAGTAAACATGTTACTTTAAAGGAACTTACATGAAGTAACATGTGATCCTGGTTGATAATTTTGAAAATGTAAAAAAGCACAAAGAACAGACTTTAAGTCATGCAC